>JACEIK010000386.1:334152-366978 GCA_018107945.1 Datura stramonium | reverse complement strand
GGTGTGGGCGGTGGGGAATGAGGTGGATGGTGTGACTATTGAGGATGGAGAGGAGACAATTTGACTTGTTTTTCCTACTTTATCAAAAAGTCATTTTCCATCGAACTTATTTTCTTTAAACGAATATTTTTCAATTTTTTTTGACCAATCGAACCTGAGTTAGATTAAGGTATAAAGTTTAAGCACACCTTTAGGAAGATTATTGAATAACATAAATCACAAAAGTTATTTGACTAAATTACCCTTTTGCCTCTCCTCAAAATGAATAATAACGATTAAAACACTTCCTCAAGAGCAATGACAGATTTGGAAAAAGAAATTAAAATGATCAAATAGTATGCGATGGTTCTGGATGAGAATTTGTTACACCCTGTAAGTTCCTATCGTTTAACCGCTGGTTTCGTACGTATGTTGAGAGTTTAGGAGAACGACGCATGCGGAAAAAGGCCCGGGGGATGAGTATACGAACGTGGCATCGAGCGAGCAGGAGGCTAGGGCCAGGGGCTAGGCGTCGGGCCGTGCCAGCCTGTCTGGCACTATGGCCGGAGCGCAGCACACCCCAGTGCGGTGTGCTATGGCCGGCGCGCAGCACACTCTGTGCGGTGCTATGGCCGGCGCGCAGCACACCCCAATGTGGTGCCATGGATGGCGTGCGGCACACCCTGGATTGGCACGATGTGTGGCATGCCGCGCCCCCCTACCATCGCCCATAATATATATATATATAGCCCTCCCTTCATTTGAATTCATTTCCCAATTATATCATTTGGCCAGAGAGAGTATACTTCGAGGTTTTCGGCGGTTTTTCATCCGATTATGCTACCAAACTCCGTCCAATCTCAAATTAACTTCAGGTATTGAATTCTAACCCTTCAGGGAGCATTACTACGAAGTTATTTTCTCGAAATACGCCCGGAAAATCGAAACTCTGCCGAGTAGAAGTTGTCAGAATTGCTCCAAACTGATTCCCAAACAATCACAGGAATCAAATAAGCATTTCTCCCTTCTGAACCCTCCAGAAATTATAAGTTTCCGACCGTATTTTACGTAGTTGAATTATAGTTGCTATTAATATCAAAAGTTATCCTTTTACGCCGAATTTGGTATTGAAATTCATCTCTTTCTCCCTGTATAACGGTTACAGCTGAAAAGAGCTGACGAATCCAAGTTGAAACTCATCGATTATTCGGGAAACGACAGTCGAGGTATGTAAGGCTTAACCCTCGGCAAGTTAATCTCGTTGTACGGTGTTATGACTTATGTTCTCGAATAGAAATAATGGTCTCATATGTTGCAGATAGTCACTACTAGTAGATTGTGATTAGACATGTTGTAATTAGTTGTTGCTGGTATATAGAGATCAGATATGCTGTGATTAGCTGCTATCAGTAGTTTGCGGTTATATAAGTTCTGGTTAGCTGCTAGAAAACGTATATGGATTGTACCGCAGTATCCCTCGTCGAGAAGGAACATGTTACGTATGATACACGATAGAAGCGTCTTCGGTACATATTGTACTGATGCCCTCCCCTGGGCGCTGCATTACTTGCCTGCAGGTTTAGACAGACAGGACTCAGTCATTGTCAGTTTCAGTTGATTTAGCATTTATCCTACAGATCGCCCAGGAAGCTAGCCCAATAGTCCAGATCAAATAGACCCGTGGGTACCCTAAGGAAGGGGACCTTATTAGCAGTTAGAGGCAGGGCCAGCGCCCCAACCTGTTCTTATAAGATACTCAGGTGCAGATTGTCGTGAGTGGCTAAGTCTATATAAACTTGTCTATAAGGTTAGGAATCGCTCAGAAAAGTCATATAAGATCCGGACAGACCAAGATAAGATCTAAAGGACTAGAACCATGTTAGTACAGTATAATCCTCAGGCTAAGAATATCAGTAAGCTGCCCGTGGAGGATTAGGGGCCGATCGCCCAAAAGCATGTTCAGTCAGTAACAACCTACAGTCGTTCTAAGCAGAGGGACCAAGTAATTAGTTATCCGCGACCCACCAGTTGTTTATGAGTTATAGTTGTCTGAGAAGGACGTTCAGAGTATCGTTAGGCCACTCCAAATCTCTCCCTACCCACTCTAGACCATTAGAGATCATGATCGCTATCAGGATCCTCTGATCAGATACAGGTGCACGGGGTGTGCCGGCTAGCAGCCTTACAGACTATTCTATGGGCGAGCAGCGGTAGCGTTAGGCCCAGAAGGCCAGATACGCCTTTGAGTGGCTAGATTGAGATTTCATTATAGCATCTTGGTTGGGTTTCCCTTACTTAGGAGCCTTCCATGACCTCCCCAAGGTTACTAGCTGTGTCGACGCCCGCCAGGGGCGAGATGACGTCGCTCCAAGGAATGGTATGCCATCCGCGAGGGATGAAGATAGGGTCCCAGGTCCTCATACGGTCGATTCCATGACTGGACTATTTTATGTCGTATCGGCACTACACCCTCGTCGAGCCTGGTGCCCGAGGTGCAGACATTAGGAGTCCACTAGACTCAGACACAACTATAGATCAGGAGCCAAGCAGGTTCAGTTGCAGACCCAGGGGGACAGGTAGGTTGGCTATAGTACCAGTAGAGTTATAGAAACCTGAATAGGGGTATATAAATTGAGGTGTACTTGCCAGGGCTTATGGGGGCCCAGGTAAGTTATGGTTGTGCTGTTTGTACCTTCCGGCTTATGGGGGTTAGGTGAGGTTCTTGTTTGTATTCTTGCTTGCTAGTTATAGTTCATGAATGTGTAATCATACAGTCTTAGCTCACGTACATGTAGTGTTTGTTAGATGCAGATTACGAATAAGCAGGCTTACAGGTTAATCTTTCTGCCCCTTATTTCTATTTACTTCCAATCTTATTCAGCTTATCTACTGCCTTACATATTCGATACATATCGTACTGACGCCCTCCCCCGGGCGCTGCATTACTTGCCTGTAGGTTTAGACAGACAAGACAGGACCTTCAGTAGCAGTCGTTCAGAGTCAGTAGATTGTCCAGCTCCTTTCATTCGGAGTTGCCAGGTGGTAGAGATTCAGTTTTTTATTTGTATAAGTTTTTGGGTAGGCCGGGGCCCAGTCCCGACCACTATTTTTATTTTTAGAGGCTTGTAGACTATAGTTGTCAGTTAGTTGGGTGTCGTTGGCCGTGTGGGCCCATATATGTCTTATTTTACGTGTTGGTCATGTGGGGCCTAGTATAGCATCTGATTTTCATTTCAGTTATAACTAGATATCATTGTGGTCTTGTCAGCCCGCATAGGATTCCCTGTTATTGTCTGTTGTTGGTTAGATGTTTTCTTTTACAGGGCCTTATCGACCGGAGGTTGTGTTTGCAGTCGAGATATAGCCCGTTGTTTTCTTAAGTTGAGTTGCAGGCTTGCACTAGTCGTGTATAAGCCTAACCAGGTCAGACAGATTCCAGTGTGGCACTAGGTACCAGTCATGCCTCCCAAGGTGGGGCGTGACAGAATTCTTGTTTCATTTATGTGTTGGTTGCTGGTGTATTTGATGTATTAGCTAGCGGGTCGGGTGTTATTTAATTGATCAACAACAATGGATAATATTAGTAGAAGATCGAGTTACGGACATTTTAAATGGATCAACAACAAATTTAAAAGTTATTAGTCCTAATTAGCTTGCTTAGATGGAGGAATAAATCTCACGTGGCTTGTCACATCAATTAAAAAAAGATTGTTAACTTGGACAAGGGTATTTTTGATACCAAAATGTAACGGAAGGTGTATGTGATCCATTTCGCATAATTCGGGGACAATTTTGGCCCTTTTCCGTTGATTAATTAAGAGAACAAACCAAGCTTTAACTTGCTCTTTGCATTTGTCAACTACCAAACTCATCAACTTAACAAGGAATATTTTACCCTCAACACACAGCAACTCGAGCTCAACTTAACAAGGAATTTTGTACATTCAACACACAGCAACTCGAGCTTGCCCAACTAAATCGACTTCAATAAACCGATAAAATCCCAGAGGGACTCGCCCCTTATCCTACTCCACCTAAATACCATACTAACAAAACTTCAGAACTCATTAAGAAATCAAATCGAGCTCAAAAATAGCTTCCACTGGATCACATTACTGCACTCCTACATATATACAAGATAGTAACTGCTACTATTGCAACCAAAATTAGAACTAATGTTACAATGAATACATAAAGTAGGAACTCCTATGGATCTTTGTCAGTTAGTCGGTCTATTCCAGGACGTCTCTGATGTCACAGCATTTCCGTAATAGACCTGCTTCGTGGAGTCATCCCAATAAGCCTGGAAAAAAAGAGCACCATTAAGCTACTGCAATGGCAGAAAATGTGCCAAGTCTTTCAGATGCAGCAACATCCAAATTACAGAAACTCATGGTCCCTGTCAACTGATAAACTCATTAGGTTATAGCCTGTAGGACAGGATACTAAAAGGAGAGTGGGAGTCTCAGGAGGCACACAATCATCAGCATACAAAGCTTAATTGACAGACTAGTAAGCATAAGTAGGATATGGAAACTATTAACTTCTAATTTGGATCATATTCAAGTGATGTAGCTAAGATAAAAATTGATGTACACTATAATTATATTTTTGATCTATTAGATACAGGAACGAATATCAACCCTTTACTGCCTCTCTTGGCTGGTTTCTGCAACCTTTTGAATGACCTCATTTTTTAACACTAATAGCTATTAGTCCATGAGGGCTAGTATGTATTCTCTTCAGCTAGATTGCCAGTTTTTCACCATGGAGCTATTGTACAAGCGGAGGATGCTCAACAGAAATAGTGATAAATTCTCATAAGCAGCAAAAACAAAATCTTATGTCAAGGGACAGTTTAAAGGTACTCGGTGATAACATTTGAAGTAATTTAATTAGTGTTCCACCAAACTGTGGCGTATCCACGGAATGGAGCATTGCCGAATGCTTCAGCAATCTACCCTGATTTCTGCACTTACCCAGCTGATGGCCAATTGGAATTTAAGCAACAAACAGACAAACAAGGAAGATTGATTGACAGGCAGCCAAACAAATTTAAGCTGCAAGCACAAGTTAAATTTTCTAGTAATTTTGAGTTTCCAACTTATAAGGTTGTTTTTGATATTATGAGGAGGTGATTCATGAGTTAAAACCCTCAACTGACATTTTCTTTCATGATTTGATTTTGCTTTCTGACATACTCAAATCTGAAATTAGGATGATATTAATTTTAATAGCTCACAATTAGTCTCACTTTCTCAGCAGAGCAAGAGAATGTCGGCCTTTGGATCGTGTATTATACACTAAAATAAAATTTCATCTTCCATGTAAGGAACAGAAAACACCTGAGCCAGAAGGATACCTGCCATCCAGATGGAAGACCTCTTGAAATAACATCCAGATTAGGCTGCTCATTTTCTTCAGATGGTTGCTTTTCGGCCTCCCTCATCTTTTCTGCTCTTTTCCGTTTCACACGCTCTCGCCTGCATATCACCAATAAAGTCAAGACAAATGTAGAGGAACTATAATTTACTATGTTCAATGAATACGACACTGCTTGCATAATTGCATGAGTTAGCCTCAGTTCTTTAAGCGTGCATCCATATGATTCAAGCAATAATTACATGCTGAAATAACGCACACAGCAAGGGTAAGAGTTTTTTTATATTAAAAAGAAAAAGGGAAAAAAAAAAAAAGAGTACCCAACTCCCCTTAGATCAGTAAGGCCAGGGAGAGGAAGGAGGGGATCTAAGACAAGTCCACTATTTCAAGGACAGTTCCTAATAGATATAACATATACATAATTTATCAAGAAAACATATAACATACAAATATAGTGCAGTGAAAACAAAATGATCAGAAGTGTTACCAATCACCGCCAAGTGGCTGAAAATTAGCATTATCTTTGGCCTCCCCACTTGCAATTTGCTGAGCACGCCATTCCTACAATCAAAACAAAGTTCAACATACAATCAAAAAGAAAGTTAAGATTTACCAGAGGCTATGTCTCTAATCAACTGCATATAGCATTAGCAGACCTCTATTTCTCGTTGTCGTTTCTTCTCCAACTTCTCAAGAGCACTTTCACGTTCTTCTTCCTCCTCAGCATGCAGCTCCTCTTTAGCAGCTTTCCACTAATGAAATGAATAAGCATTATGAGAATCATTTAAGAGAAAAACAATCTCCGAGGAGCTGGGAAGGGAAGCACCAAGTGAAGGCAGTTACCTTGTCAACCAAGCTCGAGACTTTCTTATTAGACTTTAATGTGGACACCACACCCACAGTCCGCTTTTTACGCAAAACTGAAAAGGAAAAGAACCCAAAATAAGCATGGTCAGATTCATATCCATCGGAACAGCTCCTTAGTAAGCATGACGAAGAGTTTCACATGTTAATGCAGCAGAAAATTGCCTCCTGATATTAATGACATACTAAAAGTGCAAGAATTGCAACTTACAACCAAGTACAAGCAAATTTTAGATTGCCCAACTTACCTTTTGATTGAGCCTTTGAGAGAGCAGTTGAAGCAGTAGCAACAGCGCCAGTGACAACAGATGTTGAAGACGCACCAACACCAACACCCTCCGTTGCTGATACGGTACCTGTAGCTAGCAAAGAGGATTGTGTGGCGGGAACATCTAAAGATGCCTTTTCGCTCTGTAAATTAACAGGTACATCAGCCTCAGATTTTGCTGATAAATCAGATTGTGATCTGTCGTTGACATCTAAGGATGGAATTGCATCAGGGGCAGCATTTTCATGAACTGGTATAGCTGGAAGGCCAGAAGACTCTCTACCACTGACAACAGAGACAGGCTGCAGTGCGCCATCCTGATGGCCATAGTATGCACTGGGGTCGACATGATTGCTCGCCACAGGAGCCACACTAAATGTAGTTGGGATTTGATAATACAAAGGGTGATGAGTAACAGCTATGTGACCGTCAGAAGTTGCGTATAAATTACTAGCACCTTCAGGATTAGTTTGCCCATAGTAATCAAATGTTGAACCTGGATAAGCTAAGTTGTAAGGAAAAGGTTGAACTGATTCCATATCTGAAGGAAGAGCATGTGTCTGATCTAGAGGTTCATCAGGTGGTGGTGGCGGAAAAGGTTCATTATCAGGAGGTGGTGGAGGAATCCAGTCTTCATCAGGTGGAGGAGGGACGCTAGGTGTTTGTTCCAGGATTGAGGACTCCAAATTTGTCTGTTGCGCTGACAGACTTGGTCCGTCCAGTGGGGCATGATTTGGGGCATGAAGTGTGTCGCACACAGTTAAGCTGCTTGAAGGTTCTGTATCTTCAACTTCCATATCCACATCCATGTCTACTTCTTCAGCCGGATGAAGCACTGTTTGAGGAGTTAAATCTTCATGTACAGTGACTCCAGCGGCTCCACCTTCCTCACTTGCATCACTGAAAAAATGTGTAAATAGGTCAGACAAGAAGCAGCATCATAACAAGAAGAGAAAATTATCATGTTCTTTACTGTTAAAATAACCAAGTTAAATCCAGCATACCCAGTGGCAGGACAACTTGGCCTCTCTCCATTTGCATCGTGTACATGATCACTGCCTCTGCGGGATTCAAGACCAGCCTCAACATTCTGTTGTCGCCCACAAAGTTGATTTATTTCTGAATCTAGTAGTTTTATTTTCCTCTCAGAGTGCACCCAGAAGGGAAGCAATGAAAGCCCATTACAGGCTAAGGACCTAATATCAGCTAGCCTAATCTCAAGTTCCAATGCATACTTTGATATTCGATCATGCTGTACATAAAATTCAGACCTGTTGAACAGGAAATAAATCAGTAAAAACAAACAAGAGAAAGAAAAGAAGAAAAACAAGGGAGAGATGGAAAGATCCTCCTTCATACATGCGACAAGAAAAACAAAGAGAATTAGGAATAAGGATCCAAGGAGTAATACAAAAAAATCTCAGTAGCATACCCTTTCATGGTCTCCAATTGCTCTAGCAAACGTTCACAATGTTTTACCAGGTCAGAGGAAAAGTCTGCCTCAGTTTCATCTCCTGGAACATAATCTTCATCCCTGTGTTTTGTAAAATCCTCACCTGACCCATTCAAATGACCTGCAGGAGCATGATCTGATTGCCCTGAAGAAAGAGATCCACCAGGAGAAGGTATTTCATTTCGTTGTGAATCAATTTGTTCAGAGCCATTTATTGTGCCACTCTGGTCCTCATCATTGTCTTCTTTTTTATCAAATAAGTTGTCATCTACTGGTTGCCTGTATTCACTGATATCGCTATAGCTGATGCCAGTCTGTCTAGTGTCCATATCCATTTTTACAGAGGATTCTAAGTTCTCGGAGGTGGCGCTGCCCGTGCATTCAGTTTCAGCAGTAACTTTCTCTTCTAACCTCTGTTCAGCTGCATGACCCAATATCTGCGGCACTTCCCATGAAGTCTCTCCTGTCACTGTGTTCCAATAATAGTACTGATTACTCTCTTCGTGCAACACCATCTTCCAGCCTGCACTTGCATCCCCTAGCGCCTGTGCATCCAAAGTTGCAGGAGCAGTAATTTGATCCAACACACTCAACTGTGCATGTAAATCAACTGAGACAGAAGCATTGTTTTCTTTAGAATCATCTTCTGCAGGTCTATCTGAAGGACTTGGTAGATCAGATCCAGTTTCAATAGCTTTCTCTTCAACTTCCATAACAGTAGAACCCATTTCCCCATAAACATTATTTTCCTCGTCGCCAGCTTGCTTTCCCTAAGCAAAACGGATACAAAAACAAAACTATTAGATCAACTGCGTGAAAGTAACTTCTCCATGCATCTAGGAAAGAGAAGCTGAATAGAAGATGTACAAGTGGAGGAAGTGTCAGGCTAACAAAGATTAGTAACCTAGTCCTTAATCCAAATGAATATAATTATTAGCATAACAAAAACAACAAACTATCAAAGAAAGCATCTCAAAAACAGCATAATTTACATTTCAATAGTATCAGTAATTGGAAGTTTGGGAGGGAAGGTAATCACATATGTATTAGAAGTGGTATTTGCATAGTAAGAGGAGCTAAGACCTGGATAGAAAAATAACCAGAGTTGATGCACAGCGCAAGTATGTGGGGCCAAACTGAGAAAGTTGGTAACAAATACACAAACAGAAAACCTTTCTTTTAATTTAAGGTTATACTTCACCTTCATATCACTGTCGACTCAGAACGCAAGCAAAAGAATCCACTTTGCCAAAACAGTTGGCTCATCAACCTACAAATTATGTGGCCGACAGCAAGTGAATAAATTACCTAATACCTACAGCTCACCTTGTCTTCTTGATCAAGAGAAGAATTCTCTGAAGCTGCACGTTTAAGTCCTTCAACTGATTCCTCATCTACTTCATCGTCACTATATTGCCCCAGCAGCATAAGAGGATTCTCCGGTTCTTGACCTGAAGGCCAAAGAGGAAATGTCAGAGAAGTTCAAACCAAGTGATAGGAATGCCCAATATATATTATAACAAAACCAGTATTCAATTTTTTTGAAACTGGTAACTTTAAAGATAACAGTATACAATTTAGGGGAACAAATATAACAACATTAGAAAAACAAGACTGGTGAATTTAGGATATTTGAGTTCACGACCACCTGTAGCACATCATCACAACTGTCAGAAAGTCATAAAGCAAATAAAGACAGAAACATACGAACCGAGGAGAGGAAATACTCTTCTTGTAATTGGAACGCCTTTGATGCCGCCAAAAAAGGCATGATATGTAAGACGTAATTCAATAATTGACTGTGGCAGGGGCTGACGGTAACTGATGACCAATTGAAAGTTCCCAATACCACAGCAGGCTACAGTCTGAAAACATAAACTTTTGTGGTACAAACAAGATGCCTTGTACAAAGTAAATCAATAATTTCCACCAACATTATCGGTCACATCATGTCTTCTCTACAAGTCCTTTGGAAGAAAACTGACGGAACCCACCTGAAGATGATGGTGAATTAGGTAACTCGGCATGAATCTTGGAGTCTTCTTCCCCTCCAACTTCATCTTGGACAGAGGAGCCACCTAAATCTCCTACAAAGTAGACGAAATTGCTTGAATGTCAAAATCCATAGTTAGAAAAGATTTTTTTTAAAAGAAGCACAAAGTGATCATTTGGTAGTACAGTAGATGCACATAATTTTCCTTCAAAAGATTATCCATATCATGTAAGAAGCACAAAGTACAAAAAAAAAGTACATCCCCAGGAAAACCCTGCAGAAATTCAACTTGACACGTGAGACCATTATCATATGGGATAAGCTTAAGTGGATCAAGTATACACACAGGGTTTCTTTTTCCTCTTTTTTTTTTCTTTTGTGAATTTATGGGATGTAATACCTTACCATTTAAAAGAATTCCCATAATGACATTCACTAGAAATCAAGTCTAATACTAGGTTCAAATATAAGTAACTAATTAATAGAGAGACACCTGCAATAGTGAATAAAAAGGCCCGGACTCTCAATCACACACAAAGAAGGCTTAAAAGTTGCTGGTCAAGCTCCTGCGACGCCAACGAGAAACTTACACCAGTTAAGAAAAAGGCTTAAAAAGTAAAAATGGGGGAGGGGAGGAGTTTCATGAGTGTACTTTATTCAACATTCAAAATTCATCCACCAATATATCAGGAAAACAAAACCAGCAGTACAATCATAAAAAGCTAAATACTTAAAGCTCAATAGTTAACTTCGTTCTCTTTATTAGCCAAAATAAAACAAATCAACTATGCACCAATCTGAATGCCTGAAGACAATTGTATGAATTATACAAAACTTAAGTACCCATCACAATCCTTATTAGTTAATAATCCTAGTAATTGAATTTATATACTTAGTCTGATGGAAAATAAGATATTCAAATATATAATTTTATAGAAAATGACTATGCATTCATCAAAATTAATCAATTTTTTCGGCTGGATATTAATCCACGTAACTGTTCTTCATTTGGATACTGAACCGACTATGCTTCACACAGCTCACCAAGTTTATCATCATACTATGTTATACTATGTTATAAGTGGAAAGCTCGTAAATCCAAAGTTGAATTACCAAAATGTCCATCAAAGTTGATGAACCTTTTTACCCTTCAATCAAATACAATTTCTACAATAATTTTGTACAAAAATGTAAATATACATTTTTAATGAATTTATTAAGCTACTGAACATCTTTTCAAGTATACAATGTATATGAATATGAAAATTAAAGTCAGAGCTTTGATTCTTGCCATCTTGAATGATGTATTAATTACTCATTTATTAAGTTATAGAACATCTTTTCATATAAACAAAACGTACATGAACATGAAAAGTCCAAATAAATATAGAATTATGTTGGGGGTATTGATTCTTGTAATCTTGAAGGATAAATAAATTATTTATTTATTGTGATTATAGAGGATAAGACATATAAAAGTCATTTTAAGCTCTATATAATGAGAAAACAAAGGAATGACAACAATTTAGAATCTCTTTTCTTCCTCCGATCTTAAAATTGCCTTCAATAATGTCTCCTCTCATTAGGGGTGCTTAACGCCTGGTTGGATCCGATTTTATATATGATCGGTTTGTAAACATTGTGAATGGATAATGAATTATCATCATCTTCATTATCTATGTGTGAGGCAATGAGAATTTAGAAGGCCCTATTCATATATTATAATATGTGCTTTGTACTTTCTATCAAGTTTAGAGTTCTAGCATTATCATCAAGGCTAAGGCCAAGTGCCTGAATGTAGAATGTAAGAAAAATTCAAATGTGAAACAATACGTCAGCTCTTTTACTTGAAATATCCTTCAAATATAGAAGAAATTCTAGTGTTGTATCATAATTAACTATTCTATAATCAGTCCATTTGGATTATAAAATTTAGAGATATTAACGTAATTTTAGTAAATGGATATACATCTTTTTCTGTTAATATGATAAAACTTCAATCTCAGTTTACGTTTTTTGTATCAATTTTTTTTTTTTTGGGAAATGGTAACTTTGTCTATATCAAATCTGAAATCCAAATTACAAAATTGTTGCGCTACTTCACTATTTACAAGTACTGATCCCCAAAAACCTATGATCCTATGTCTATAATGAATCTAGAACATCTATAATAGACAGAGGATCATTAGGCCAAATCTGATTACAAAAAAAACACAGAATTAAGATGTGGTTCAACTTAATCTGTTGCATGTCATTCTTTATATTTTCAAAACATCTTAAGTTCCTCTCTTTCCACATTGTCCACCAAATGCTAGCTGGTACGATCCTCCATCTACCTTTGCTCTTGGCCAGGCTTCAGCTTCTTCCCAGCTTTGTATGGCATGTGTTATCTTTTCAGTCATAGACCATGAAATGCCTTTAAGATTTAGAAACATTCTCCATAGCTGTCCAGTTGCCTTGCAATGAAGGAATAAGTGATTCACTGTTTCTGCTTTTTCCCCACAGAAGAAGCATCTTGAGCATAGGATCATGCTCCTCTTCATCAGGTTGTCTTGTGTTAGGACTGCTTCCTTTGCCAATAACCATACAAAAGCATGTTGTTTTGTGTGGGATTTTCAGTTTCCACATGTTCTTCCATGGCCACCTATTTTGTTGCTGGTTTGACTGGTTCATTTCGCTGTATGCCTTGCTTACCTTGAAAGCCCCTTTCTCACTGTTTTTCCACCACAACCTGTCTTCCCCCTCTAGCCATTCTGACTGTTGATTCAATGTACAAAAGAAGTCTGCTACTCTTTGAACCTCCCAGTCATTGAGTTGTCTTCCGAATGTGATGTTCCAACCCTCATTTGTCCTCATTTCTGATATAGTGCCATTTTGTTGATTTGTTATGGTCTAGATGTCTGGGAACAATGACTTCATTATACCTGCCTCATGCCATTTATCTTTCCAAAGCTGGTTTTCCCATTGAATACTTTGATTTTGGTGAAGCTCTTGAGTTCATCCCATAACATTCTGATGGATCTCCTGAGTTTTACCCCATAAGGTGTGGTAATTTCCTTAGACATCCATCTATCTTCTTGTTCATAATTGGCTTGTATGACTTGGCCCCACAGATGCTACATATCGTTTGCATACTTCCTGCTCACACTTCATTCTGAGGGCTTTGCTATGATTCTTCCAGGTTTTTATCCCCATCCCCCTCTCTGTTTTTCCACTGTCAAAGATTCCCATTTAACCAGCGAGTACCCTTTCCTTTCTTTGTTGCCTTGCCATAGAAACTGCCTTCTAATTTTGTCCAGTCTGTTGTTGATCTCTACTGGGATGGGAAACAGTGACATCATGTAAGATGGTAGAGCATCCAAGACTGAATTTATCAGGGTTAACCTACCGCCAAGAGATCGGTATTGTCTCTTCCATGTGGACAGCTTCTTCTCACATTTCTCAATCATTGTGTTCCAGATTTCCTTTGATTTGGATTTAGCTCAATGGCATCCTAAATGGTAGGGAGAATCCCAACCTCCCCATCTAGTATAGTTGTCAGGATCTCCATGTTAGGCACTTTATTGATAGGAATTGCAGATAACTTTTCCTCCAGTTTATGTGTACGCAGAAATCCTTCAAATACAACCAGAATGATTCTCAGATGCTTTAGGTGTTCTTCTGCTCCGCAGAATATTAGTGTATCATCTGCATATTGCAGATGAGTTTCCAAACTCTCTCCTTCTTCCTAGCTACACAAAACCCTGCATCCATCCATTAGAGTTTGTTGTCTTGATCATGTTGTTGAGGCCTTCCATTGCTAGTATGAATAGAAAAGGTGATAGCGAATCACCTTGTCTAAGTCCTCTCTGAGCTCTGAAAAATCCTGCTGGTGACCCATTGATTAGGACTGAATAGCTCACTGATGAGATGCAATGATCAATCCAGTGCTTCCATTTCTGTCCAAACCCCATCCTCTCCAATAGTCTTAACAAATAGCCCCAGTTGACATGGTCAAATGCTTTCTCTATGTCAAGCTTGCAAGGATTCCTGGTTTTTTTTGTTTCATTCTTGCCCCCACTGCTTCATTTGCTACTAGAACTGCATCCATGATTTGTCTTCCTTGGATGAAGGTCATCTATTGTGAATAAACCAGTTTGCCACTGACCTTTTAATCTCTCTGCTAGCACCTTTGAGAAGATTTTATAGATGCTACCTATTAGACTTATAGGCTTGAAGTCTTTTAACTCATTTGCACCCTTCTTCTTTCAAATAAGTGCAATAAAGGTGGCATTGAAACTCCTTTCGAATTTACCATGTTCAAAAAAGATTTTGAATGTATTCATAACATCCTGCTTGACTATGTCCCAACATTTAATGAAAAAACCATGGTGAACTCATCTGGACCAGGTGCTTTATCCACTGCACGCAGCTTTAGGCATCTAAGCACCTCTTCCTCAAACTCCTTTCCAGCATCTCCTGTTCTTCCCTGGTCATGGTTGGATAGTTTGGAAAATTGTAAGCAGGCATCATTGTATATCCTCGAGAATGGCCTTTAGTAGTATTCAACAGTAGCTTCTTCAATTTTCTCTTTGTCCTGAGTCATCTCTCCTTGGACATTCAGTTGGTCCAGGTTGTTGTATCTTTTGTGAGCATTTGCAACTTTGTGAAAAAATTGTGTGTTTTTGTCTCCCTCTTTCAACCATAACGCCCTCAACCTTTGCCTCCATGCTATTTCTTCTCTCTTAATGTGCTCCTCATACTGTAACAATATTGCTCCCCTGCTTGTTGTCTCCTCTTCTATTAGACTTCTCTCTGTCAGTATTGAGTCCAAAACTACCAATTTATCCAATAGAGATTTCTTTTGTAAATTTTAGTTTCCTTACTCAGTTCTGCTCGGTCCTTCCAGTTTATTTTGAGTGCTTTCATTTTGCTTGAGAGGATGTAGTCAGCTCTCCCAGTGACCTGAAAGTTTTTCCACCATTCTTTGATTATGTCAGTGAACCCCTCGGTGCTTAGCCACCTATTTTCAAATTTGAAGTAGCTTTTTGTTTGGTCAAGTCTCCTCCTTGGAGGAAACGGGTGGAGTATGATCTGATGTTACTCTCTGGAGTGGGATTAATTTTAGATTGTTAAATCTATCGTCCCAGTCTTGTGAGACCAAATTTTGTCAATCTTGAGGCTGCTTGATGATTATCTCCTTTGAACCATGTATATGTTGCATTCTCCATTTGATGGTCTATAAGGCTCATGTCTTAAATGAAGTCTGAAAATTCCCTCATACCTTTTGTTCTTCTTATACAGTTCCTCTTTTCTGAAGTGAACCTGGTGGTATTGAAATCTCCACACACAGCCCAAGGCCCTTCCAACAGTCCCAGACAGCACCATCTCCCCCAAACGAGTCTCCTTTCTTTCTAATAGTTTGGGGCGTAAACTACAGTGATATGGCAAGTGAAATTCTGTAAAATAGCTTCAAACTTGCAGGTTAAAGTGTAAGAACCTTCTTCCAGTATTTCTCCTTTCCCTTATTCTACAATCCCACATCATCATGATCCCTCCTATGGTGCCACTAGCATCCACATGTGCGTATTTTGCCCATTTGTTCCCCCATAGTTCTTTCACAATCTCGAAATGTCCCTTCTAATTTAGTTTCTTGGAAGAAGTAGATGTTGCCTTCCAACCTGTATGCTCCTTATTAGTCTCCTTTTTTCTTTACACAGTTCAGTCCCTTACGTTCCAAGTGATTAGTTTGCACCATCTTGAACTATGAAGGTTGTGTCTCCTTGCTTATTTCTTCCCCACTTTTGAATTTAACATTGAATGCCTTCATGTTTTTAGTTCCTGTACTCCCCTAATCCTTGCCTTTTTGATTGAAACTGCTGACTCTAATTTTCTGGCCATTCTGCAGCTGTCCACTTGTAATAATAATTCCAGGGCTTCTTGTTCGTGTCCCTGAAAATCTACTAACAATTTACTTATTCTCAGCAGGTTCTGTTGCGCCCACGATGATGCCTCTTTTTGTTTGTCCTGAACAGCAAGTTGTGTTTGAATTAAGAGTGAAACTTCAACCCATTCCCAGTTCTCAATTGCAGAGTCTTGATTTTGGGTTACCAAGCTGTTCTTTCCAGCTTCATTGTCTTCTTCCTCCCTCCTACTTCCATCCCATTCAGTTATCACGAGCTGACCCTCATTGTATTTGTTTGATCCTCCTTCAGTTGAGTTTAGAAGTGCCGCAACATATGTCAACTTGTCTTTAGTGCCTTGCATATTTCCCTGTTGGATGATAAAGGGCTACTATCACCGCTAATAATATAAGGGTCTTCATAATTAGGTACTAGCTTCTCCTTGTAGGCTATGAAATAAAACTTGGGCCGCATAGTCTGGCCCAATAGCCCATTCCCTGGTGTTCTCCCAAGGCCTTATTAGCTATTCTCCTTTGTTGCTTTCATTAAAAGGCTCCTTATTGCTTCTCACGTGCCTTATCACCTCCAGCTATTGTGTCTTGACTTGTTGTAGTCACCACGTGGTCACCCTCTGCCAAATCCCTAGTTTGAAGTATGTACCATGAGCAGGGATCTCTTTTATTTATCCATCTGGTAAACCTCCGTACTGGATCATAATCTGCTTCTTCTTCTCCGATGGTTTTACTGGAAGTTTCCGACAGCAGTTCAAATCTCACGTTGCTTTCTACCCAGATTGGGATGAAAAATTTTTATCCCCATTCTGCGTAATGGAAGCTTCTCTGGGGACAACTCTTCTATCATTCGAGCTTGGATTCTCGCCCACTTCATATGGTTTCTCAGCTCTGTTTCATCTCTGTTGCCACCCAACCCCTGCAGATCTCTCCAATTTCTTGGAAAATTTTGTTCGACCAGAGCTGTAATGGAATTCAGATGGCTCTGATCCAAGTTGTCTTCTTGACTGAAGCAGTAGGGATACACCTATGCGTAGGCGTCCACCAATCGAGTTTGAAGTTGGAGCCTTTCAAGCTCCACTTCCCTCAAAGAATCTGTTCAGCCATGAACCTATTGGGGAATTCGAAGAGGAACTTGTCTTCATTTAACTCGTATATATTGATCCCAAAAGCATTTTTCCAATTTAGAGTTGACCACCTCGTTATGTATGCAGTGTTGTTGTCTCCTTTGTGTTTACCTCTGCCCAACCCACAAGACAACTTGACATTTTGCCCTCCACTATTGCATTTTCTCTTTCTGTGACTTCTATGTTGCCCTCCTTGCGTATGAGTTCTGCTTTTCTGTTGCTTTTTGACTGCCATTTACTACCCTGTACTGCTTTCGCATAAGGGTAGTTGGCATTAGTGTTAGCCTTGGCGGGGGTCCCTACTCCTAAGTTGATGGGCATTTAATGAACTTTTCGATCTTGATAGCTATATCCCTCCACCCTTCCTTCAACGCCCCCAGCTCTGCAGGATAATAAGTATTGTTCTTCCTTCCCTGTTTAGGTTAGGATACTTGTAACTTCCCCTATTCATTACTCTTTCTTGTGCAGAAATGCTCTGCTTCTTTGTCTGCGTGTTTCCATCTTCTTATAAAGCTCCTCTGATCCGTTGAGGCTTCCCTTAAAACCTTGCACATCCATTCCAAGGTGCTCTTACTCATCGTTGATCTGCTCATTAATCTGCGACTTCTTTCCACCCACTCGAACCATGTCAAGTTATTGGAAGTCCATCTAGTAATGTCGAAGGACTTGAAACCAGCATTGAAATAGATCCTACTATCCCCCATGATTCTAGTCTGAAGAGGTTTGCCGGAGCAAAGCTGAAATTTCTCAGAGACAGTCATTGGGAGACGTGCCTGGGAGCATTTTCAACTTATAATGTTCCCAGAGTTTGAAGTGGTTCAGATCAATTTATTTTGTTGTAACTTATTAGCATTTTGGAGACTTTAATTTCAGCATTTCCTATGTAATAACTGGACTATTTAAATATATAGAAGTTTTATAATAATGATAAGGGACAAAAGTGCAAGGCGCATTTCAGGTAGACTAGTTTTTTGGTAAGTGTATAGCTCACAAAGTTTATTAGCCAAAAAAACTTGGTGAGCACTTACAAGGTAAACTAAGCTTCAATCTAAATGGATGAGCTCAACTGTATGAATTATACAAAATTTCTCAATTATGCATCCATCAAACTCGCTCTATTTTTCTCCATCTGTCAATCTACATAAGTTCTTCCTTAAGTTGAACCCACTATACTTCGCATATCTCACCAAGTTTATTAGCCAAATAATAACAATGAAACATTCTTTTGGCTAGAAAAAACTAGGGAAGCATAAATTCAGAACGAATATTCAGTAATTTGCATCTGGAACAATATGTACATGAAAAGAGATAGAAAAATGAATTACCAGAGGGTTCCGCGAAAAGATCGAGCTTAACTCTGCGACCGGCGGCGCTCTTGGCTGCAAGTTTACGCTCTTTTCTCCTCCCCATCGATTGATATTCACAGATTTAAGATTCAATCAGAAGTCGAACGAATTGAAGATGAAATTGATACTAATTTTTCACTTTTAAGAGCCAAAAAAACCTATGGCGCTCAATATGTTCTCCGCTGAAGAAGAGAATGTAGCTGATTTGAGCATAGATGTGAGCATACAGAGGTTGAACAGGCCGTGTGATTTATGGGACAAAAGCCCAAAAATTTCCTGTAGGTTGTGTGGACCATGTAGATTGGGCCTGTTATCCTTTGTGCTTCTTGGCACCAACAAAAATTTAAGCCCAGAAAGTTGCGGCCTAGTGCACAAATAGCCATTTTAATGGGAATTTTCATAAATAGTATTATCCATGCCACTAAAAACAAATTACGACGATATCATTGAATTTTCAAAACATAGCAACAGTTTTGTACTAGTGGGCATAGATACACATAGTCAACACATGCATGCATAATTGTTCGTTACCTGATCGCTTGATGCTAGATTTTTTATTAAAAGGTAAAATATGAAGAAATAAACGTATGAAGAAGCCAAGAAGATTCAACATCTAATATATATATATATATATATATATATATTCACCGAAGAGAGATTCGAATGAACCCCTCAATCCTACTGGCTCTTGTCCCGCCGCCTTGCAGGGGTATGAAGCGGCACATGGTGCCCTCTTTGGTCTGAACTAACCTGACTGGACTGGGACACGCTTGACACTTAATCCAAGAAATAAACGGGCTATATCTAAATTTGTAAGTCATGACACGACCCGACAAGGTCACACCGTAAAAGAGACAAGCCGGCCACAACAACGCAATAACGGGGATTCTATGCCGGGCCGACAAGGTCATCATGGTAAATGCAGCATAACTGAAAAATAAATCAGGCACTAAACATGTTATGGCCGACAAGGCCGCCAACTAACAACTAAACAAGGCCCCACACATTAACCTGGGAAATAAAGCATACACGGGCCACGGCCAACAGCAACTACCCACAGGGAATGTACAACGGTCTGCAGCCTCCTAGGGTGATAAAATGGACGGGACAGGCCCCGACCTGCCCAAAAACTGTACATCAAAAGTACAAACTTCTACTAACTTTTAACTCAGGAGGAAGGGCTAGATGAAACTACTTACTTCAGCTGGAGGCTAGGAACGTCCGAACCCGTCTATTCTCACTGCGGGCAAGCGATGCGAGCGCCTCGGGTGAAATTTGCAACAACATGTACCGAATATGTAAGGCAGAAACATAATAGCGACTGAAAGCTGTTAAAAAAGCTGGTAAAACTGTAGTAATTAAAGGAAGAGAGTAAGGATTTAACCTGAATACCTTCACTGTCTGAATTATCTAAACAACAAGTCTATATAAGCAAATAAGAACCTAACCTGGCCCCCACCTAACCTGGCCTCCATGAGCCTGGAAGGTACAAAAAAGGTCCACTCTTACTATCAGAGTACTATGGATGGTGTGTACTGTAACTCGGGATGGCCCTCGTGGCCTCAATCTGGTGAAACTCATTACGGCCCTCGTGGCCTCAGTCTGATGGAATTCAATATGACCCTCGCGGCCTCAATAAATGAAACTCTATATGGCCCTCGCGGCCTCAATAAATGAAACTCAAAATGGCCCTCACGGCCTCAGTAAATGGAACTCAATGTGGCCCTCGCGACTTCAATAAATGAAACTCTGTATGGCCCTCGCGGCCTCAATAAATGGAACTCAATGTGGTCCTCGCGGCCTAAATAAATGGAACTCAATGTGGCCATCGCAGCCCCAATAGAACTCAATGCGGCTCTCGCGGCCCCAATAAATGGAACTCTGTATGGGATAACATCTAACTACTCAACATCGAAGTGGAACCATTCTAGCTAGATTAACTCGGACAAGAATTACTATTTTGTCACCATAGGCTTAATTCAGTTTATAACAGCTGACACCAATAGGTTTACTCTGAAGTACTATAGACACACTGGTGGTACTAACTTTACGATGAACGTAACTTGCCGAAGGGATAACCTTACATACCTCAAGTGTCAACTTTTTGTCTAACCGGCGAGTTTCAATTTGTATTCAACAACCCTTTCCAACCGTAATCGTATTACTGGGGAATGAAACTAGTTTCAGTACTAAATTCGGCAAAAACAATAACTTTTAATACTAATAGTAACTATACTTTAACTTAATGAAACAAGATCGAAAACGTATAATTTCTTGAGAGTTTAAAAGGGAGAAATACTTACTTGAAGCCCGTGATCGTATACAAATTAATTTGGAGCAATTCTGACAACCTTTGCCTGGCGGGGCTACGATTTGCCGGGCGAATTTCAAAAAAATAACTCCGTAGTGATGCTCCCTGCAGGCTTATAATTCGATACCTGAAGTTAATTTGAATTTGGACAACATTTAGCAGCGTAATCGGAAGGAGATTGTGTGAAAAAGTCGTATCTTGTATTCTCTGGACGGAGGTCTGATATATGATATTATGCCAAATGATTCACTTGAGTATATATATAATTTGGACGGTGGACATGGGGTACGTGGCACGGACCCTGTCGCGCCAGTTTATGGGTGTGCCACGACGCCCAATGCGGAGGGAGGGGGTCCGTAATATGCTGCCCCCGTTGCAGTCTGCTCCGACCTTCTCCCTCGCTTCCCCGAATCAGAATTTAGTCAGAACTTAACATGAATAAAAAAGAACCATCCAGTAGGAAATCAAAACTAAAAGCAAACTAATTTTGAAAAAGATAAGGAAAGATGTCGTATAAATATTATCATTTGGCTTTTAATTGATAATTTATTATATATAAAAAATAATATAAATTTAGTCGTATAAATTATTATTCCCTGATATTGACGTAAAATCACAGAGCAACCAGAAATTTAAAGTACAAAAGATAACGAAGAAGCCATTGTTGTAATCACAGAGCAGAATTTTTTTACAGTATAAAGATAAAGAAGAAGCCCCCTTTACTTCCTTCTATCTGTTGGTGGTGGGTGGCCTGTGAGTACCTTTCATCTAAATTTTCATCAAATTTTCTTTCCACAAATTCAAAGGGTAACTTTTTTCTCTTTCCTCTTCTTTACATGTCAGCAAATTCCATGTTATTTCATATATATATATATATATATATATATATATATATATATATATATATATATATATATATATATAATTCTGATTGTTTGATATATATATATATTCTGATTGTTTTTGTTCTCTGCAATTAACAGATCCCTTTTCTGTTGAATCAATAGTAGTTTTGTTCATCTGTTGAATTCTTGATTTAGTCTATCTAATAAAGTACAAGTATAAAGTCTTTGAATGTGCCCTTTTCTGATTTTTTCCAGATTAGCTAAGCTCTCCAAGATATATTCCTGTATCAGTTTACTGAGAACCAAATTGACCTGAAATACAAGTATAAAGATTGTCCGTCTGGAAAAAAGAAAAAGTAAAAATACTGTGTCTTTAAATGTGCCCCCTTTTTTTTTCTGATTTTTCCCATTTAGCTAATCTGTTCAAGATATTTTCCAATATCAGTTTACTGGTAACCAAATTGACCTGAAATACAAGTATGAAGATTGTCTGACTGGAAAAAAAGTATAAAAATTGTGTCTTTAAATGTGCCTCTTTTCCTGATTTTTCCTATTTAACTAAGCTGTTCAAGATATGTTCCAGTATCACTTTAATGTAACTTTCTCTTGATATGTTTTGCATTGGCTGACAGAAGTAGAGGGTCTTTTCTCTTGATTTATATATTATTGAGGGGAGGGATGATTTTTAAGTGTTTATTGACATGGGTTCCTCCTTGTTAGGTGTATAGCTCCAAAGTTGGTAACTATAAAAAAACATTGGCGTTTTGCATTCACATAAGCAAAATAGCAAAGAATGGTCATGAGGTTTGTTCAATTCTATGTTTGACTGCTTTTAATAACTTCTTTTTCTTCCTTATGCATAAAATACCAAGTAAATTGGCCTCTTCACCCCCCCGTACAAACCTGCTTTTTTGGTTGAATAGCTATGGAGAGCTTTGAAGTAGGGGAGATACCATGTCGCATTGCTTTGAGGGGATCAAGAATTTATTGTTGAAGTGTTGTGGTAGGCAATCAACTGGCCTTGAAGATCCTGAGATTCTTGCACGAGAGACCGTTTGTATGCTATCTGGCCACATCTATCTATATATTTTATCCGCTTATTTGTAAAACATTGAATGAAATCGTGGAGGATGAAGCAAAAGTGATTTTTATCAGGTTCTAGGTTGTCAAAGGCAAAAAAAGGAACATAGAAAAGCAGCTAGTACAATTGTAATTAAAGTGTGAGCTTCAATGGAAAAAGGATTGAAAGAATGCCAATTGAATGAAATATATAAAACCATATGAATCATATATTTGGAAAGTCATAGTTTTCAGTTTAGAGTTCAGATGAGTGACTAGTCTTTCGTTTTATAATTCTAAAATATCATATTCATCTATAATTCCCTTAATAATTTGTATTATCACTTTACCAAATATATTTCTTGTTTAGTCCTGCCTTCTTCTAAGCTGTCTGTAGGCATTGAAGCACGCACCTTAGCGTTTAGGTGCATACACTAAATTGCCGCGTTAGCAAGGGAAACAATCCGCTTACATTGAACCTAGCTTCAATGTTTAAGTGCGCCTCAATTGACCTTCAGTGACACTGATCATTGGTCAATACGTGAAAGATTTGGAACATAGATTCTTTGAAATATGCGTTCGAATCATGTTTTTACACGTTTTATGACTTCCTTGCTTGCATAAATGCTGTAATTGGACCTGTATAATCTTTCTTCTTGCTGCAGTTAGCGTCAGTGAGATCGAAGCTCTTTATGAGCTTTTTGAGAAGATTAGCAGCGCAGTGATTGATGATGGGCTGATCAACAAGGTTTGGTCTTGCATTTTTATAAGATTACAAATTTTGGAAGCAGGCATAGCTAAGTTTGGGATACGGGGGTGTTTATAGTAGAACTCTTTTGGTTACTTTTCTAGCATAGATGTTTAATATGTCTTGTACTCAGCATTGCTTTTGAATTTGAACTTTTGACTATGTCGTAGGAAGAGTTTCAATTGGCACTATTCAAGACAAGCAAAAAAGAGAGCTTGTTTGCTGACAGGGTGAGTTCTCCATACACACATTAGCCTTTCCATATTATCTAGGTTTAGTAGAATTGGATACAGTAAATATGATGTTTTCTATAAATGAAATCAGTTGTCGTATTGTTTTTATTGCTACACAGTTGAAGCCGCAGTAGTAAATGTTTGATACATGTTTGTTAGTTTATAGGGTTGACCACCTGATACTACAAATTTTTATTGTCTTTGTTTCTTCCTACTCTGATACATTTTATTGCAGGTGTTTGACTTGTTTGACACAAAGCACAATGGACTCTTGGGGTTTGAGGAGTTTGCTCGTGCACTGTCTGTTTTCCATCCAAATGCCCCTATCGATGATAAGATCGAGTGTATGTGACTTGCTTACTTGAATAATGGCGATTACCTTTTATTTGTGCGTACCAGCTTCTAATGATATATTCCTACTGTAGTTTCTTTTCAGCTATATGATCTCAAGCAGCAAGGCTTCATCGAGAGGCAAGAGGTAAACCTTTCACAAAATGAAGTGATTAATTATACATGTAAACACAAGTCTATTTTAATGTATTGGACTTACTCCTGCTACATTCTATTTTTAGATGGCACCGTTTCAGTTTCTCTGTTTTGTGGGAAATGCTTACATCTCTTTGCGATTTTTTTTACCCACTGTTTCCTGGAGTGTGTGGCATAAAAAGATATGGCATCTATAATACAGGTGAAGCAAATGGTGGTTGCTACCCTTGCCGAGACCGGTATGAACCTTTCAGATGAAATTATTGAGAGTATAATCGACAAGGTATTTGACCAACTTACAACTCAATGGTATTCTTGCTCTATTTTTCATTTGAAGGAGCGGTCTTCCTTTTCATATCTACTTAATATGCGACATATGCACTACTTTCCCTTGATTATTTAGCTTGCTGTCCATCTAATTGAAGTTTAGGCCCTTCTGGATTCTATCTTCCTCAAGGTTGGTGTCTTGATTGCTTAGAACTATAGGGAAAAGTAGCAACTTCAATCTCCAGTGGTCACTGTAACATGGCATCATATTGATCAGGTGGTGATACTTAATTTTGTCAGAACCACAACATATTCTTAGAGACAATTTAGTGATTGTAAGTGTGAATTTATCTGGAAATTAAGGGTGGAACCATCTGTGTTTTGTTGCTTCCATATACTAAATACCAACTGTGTTTGACGCCTCAAGAGTGTCTGTAAGAAAGCAATTGAGAATTCGTCCAACTTCCAAGTTTGGATCCTCTTCTTTCAAGTCTCCCCTGCAGTGTGCAACATAATGGTGTAGCACCTAATGAATTATCTATATTGGGAATTTGCTAATTTATTGGCCCCTGTTGAGTCTGTTTATGATCATTCAAAATCCGTTCTTTCTCCTGGAGGTGTTGGATGGTAGCATTGCAGGATTTAGCTTTTTACTGCTTAACCAATATCTGCTTTTTCGGGCAGACTTTTGAAGAAGCTGATACCAAACATGACGGAAAGATTGATAAGGAAGAATGGAGAAATTTGGTCCTGCGACACCCTTCACTTCTGAAGAATATGACCCTTCAGTATCTCAAGTAAGTGTCACGTGAAATAGTGACATCACTTCATTTAGAATCATGTTATGTAGATTATGATTCGGTGGATAACATATTCATAGCATAGATTGACCAAAATGTTGTCTTCACTTAAACAGGGACATTACGACTACATTCCCAAGTTTTGTCTTCCACTCAAGAGTTCCTGATAGCTGATATGGGATTGCCCACAAAAGTAGTCTTATTACTTGAGAGTTGCAGTGTGAGGATGAAACTATATTTTTGCTCCTCTATTTTAGGTTCGATATTTTTCATGATTTGTTATTCTTTTTGAGAGCAGTGTGGCTGTGTATTGTTGTCATCACTGAACAGATGCTGAGTTTCCTTGTTGATGCTGTGCATTATTGTAATATAATTTGCTAATTGTTGCTCATTATTTGGCGTCTTCTGGCCTGAGATGAGTTTAAATAGAGATAGATATATGATTAGTGAGGAATCATATAGCAATTTCAACTTGGTTAGGATTGAGGTCTAGTTGTTGTGTCATCGCACATAATTGATTTGCTCGATTGTAAGTCTCTGTGTGTACCTATTACATGTATTAAAACCATGTTAAATCTAGAAGTTTTAGTGCAGAGAGAAGATCACTTGAACAGTTTCCAGTTAAGCTCAGGTTGAGAAATATCCAATGATTTTGTTCATAACCTGGGTGATATGGCATGTAGGCAAATCTTGTGGTAATACTGCTCTACCAGAAAGCATTTCACTTTGGGAGTACTGCAATAGGTTTTCTTCTTGAAGTTGGTCATTTTTGTAGATTGAAAGGGCAATGATTCTCAAATTCTCATACTATGCAGTGGGATTTCTCCTTGCAAAAGCTGGGATAACCACCCCAATGTGAATAGCTTTCGGCAACTGATTAAGAAAAGAACACAAAAAACCCCATGTGACTTCCTATCTATCTATAATAATGGGCAACTCTACCCGACTATGTGTACTGGTGGAAGTTATCAGAAACTCGTGGAATAGTGAAGTATCACCACCTGCTGCATGCAAACTGACACATACACCATCTTCATTTAAAAAAAGGAACAGACTACCAAGCATAAGAATTTGCTATCAACCCAGCTCAGTAATGCTTACAGCTATGAAGACATAACAGCCTCTAGGCGAAACGAGAAATTTAATAAAAGCAAGACTTAAATATTGGTTTCTTGATTTCAGAAGTAAAACTTCCTCATAATGATAAATGGTCGCAAGTTTTAAGACATGGGCAAAAGAAGTTCATCCACTAAAAACAACAAAAAGCATAGGGGAAGAAGGAACTTAAATAGCCACCAAACCAAGATCTACTGCTTTGGGACTACTCTTGTCAAAAACGGCACATAAAGCGTCATATTTGCTTGGCATGGTAAAAGAAAATGGAACTTCTATGGAAACGTAATATTAAACGAACTGCTACAGACTAAAAACTTAGTCAACTTCTTCCATCTTGCTGCCCTCAGCGTCAGCTTCAGGATCCTCCAGTGCAGGCATGTCAACATCAGCATCCCCGCCGTCCTCGTCAATGCTAAGCCCAAGCTTCAGCATTCTATGAATTCTATTGCCAAAGGTGTTGGGATCATCAAGGCTGAAACCTGAGGTTAGAAGAGCAGTCTCAAACAGCAACATGACCAAATCCTTCACAGATTTGTCATTCTTGTCAGCATCAGCCCTCTTCCTGAGCTCATCCATGATGGCATTTTCTGGGTTTATCTCCATGGTCTTCTTGCTGGACATGTATCCAGCCATGCTAGAGTCCCTGAGTGCTTGCGCTTTCATGATTCTCTCCATGTTGGCCGTCCAGCCATACTCACCAGTAACCAAACAGCAGGGAGAATCCACAACACGGTCTGAAACGACGACCTTCTCAACTTTGTCACCAAGCACATCCTTAATCACCTTGCAGAGGCCCTCAAATTTCTCCTTCAATTCTTCCTTCTTTTTCTTCTCATCCTCGCTCTCATCAAGTTTGAGACCTTCCTTGGTAGCAGAGACAAGCTTTTTACCCTCAAATTCTTTCAGCTGACCAATACAGTACTCATCAATAGCATCAACCATGTAAAGAACCTCATAGCCCTTCTTCTTCAGCTTCTCAAGGAAGGGTGAGTTCTCAACAGCCTTCTTGCTCTCACCAGTAATGTAGAAAATATCATTCTGGCCTTCCTTCATCCTGGTCACGTAGTCCTTCAAGCTGGTCATTTCATCACCACTCTTTGTGGAATGGTACCTCAGCAACTCAGCAAGCTTATTCCTGTTCTGTGAATCTTCATGGATGCCAAGCTTGAGATTCTTTGAGAAGGCCTCATAAAACTTGTCATAGTCTTCCTTGTTCTCGGCAATTTCAAAGAATAGCTCAATGCACTTCTTCACCAAGTTCTTGCGAATAACCTTGAGGATCTTGTTCTGCTGCAACATCTCTCTAGAGATGTTAAGAGGAAGGTCCTCAGAATCAACAATACCCTTCACAAAACTCAGAAATTCAGGAATTAACTCTTCACAGTTATCCATGATGAACACACGACGAACATACAACTTGATGTTGTTGGGTTTCTTTTTTGTGTCAAACAGGTCAAAAGGAGCCCTTTTTGGAACAAAAAGGACAGCTTTAAACTCCAGCTGGCCCTCAACAGAGAAGTGCTTCACAGCCAAATGCTCCTCCCAGTCATTCGTCAGACTTTTGTAGAATGCAGCATATTCTTCCTTTGTGATCTCTTCAGGCTTCCTCATCCAAATAGGCTTCTGTTTGTTAACCAATGACCACTCGTTAGTTACTTCCTTAATTTTCTTCTTCTTCTTCTCATCCTTCTCTTTTTCCTCATCAACCTCCTCTACCTTCCCTTCCTCGTCTTTCTTCTCCTCTTCATCCTCATCATCAGAGATCTCCTTTTCAGTGGTCTTCTCAACCCAAAGAGAGATTGGGTAACTGATGAATTCCGAGTGCTTCTTAATCAGGTCTTTGAGCCTGCGCTCTTCAAGATATTCAAGCTGATCCTCCTTAAGATACAGGGTCATTTTTGTACCCCTGCCAAGGCTCTCACCAGAAGTGTCCCTGGTGACAGTGAATGAACCACCAGCTTGAGACTCCCACACATACTGCTCATCGTCATTGTGCTTTGTAGTCACAATAACCTTCTCAGCCACCAAGTAAGCAGAATAGAAACCAACACCAAATTGCCCGATCATACTGACATCTGCTCCGGCTGCTAGAGCTTCCATGAATTCCTTGGTCCCTGACCTTGCAATTGTACCAAGGTTGTTCACAAGATCTGCAATGTACAAATGACATGAGTATTCTTGCAATGTGATTCAATTTCAACACCAAATAATTATATAAATAACTTAACTCACCAGCCTTTGTCATCCCAATACCACTGTCAATGATAGTCAAGGTATTGTTGGTCTTGTCAGGGACAATGTGGATAAAGAGTTCAGGTTGAGCATCTAGCTTACTCTTGTCCGTCAAGCTCTCAAAGCGAATCTTGTCCAAAGCCTTTAATATATAACCAACAACACAATCAGACATCTCATATATTTAAAACAATTATATGTGAATGATTAGAATAACATAATACTGAGTTATACGACACTCCTACACACCCACAATATTGCTTCACATAGGGAACACAGAGAAAAAGCTTTACTAACTTGTATCATTGAACAGAATCCACTTCGGCTCAGTGGATCAGGTACAAGTAAATGCAAGCATGGAAACAACAGCATCTAGAGGCATTTGGACATGATATGGTTAATACTTCAAACAAACTACCACAATTTCAATTTGTTTGTTTACTTTTCTTTTTAATTCATTTCAAAAAGATTGACTTTGACCTTTTAGCACGTGACATGCCTCAGACCATAAGATTAAAGAACATTTTGGTACATTATCTATACTTTAATTTAAGACCACAAGATTCAAAAAAAATTCTTTACTTTCTTAAACCACGTGCGAAATCAAAACCAAACTAACAAATTGAAAAGGAGGAAATAATATTTGAAGTCAAGTTAAAACAGTATATTTGGAGGTTGAATACATTAAACTTGAAAACAACCAAGAATTTTCAAATTACAAATGCCTAGTTTAAAGTCGAAATGGGACAATTGAAATAATCTCCAAATATTTCTTGAAATTTTTTGATAAGTATAAACATCATGGTAGTATCTATGTCTACAATCTTATCTGTGGAAATGAAAAATGACAGTTTCGGATATAACATTACAAGCATTTGTATATATTTTTCATCCAATTCATGCTGAGGCAGGTTTTGTGATATAATCTAAAATACTACTAATTTTTTTTTAATAAAACAAAACTGGGTTCATCAAAAGCAATCTAAACTGAAAAGATCTAGTTTTCAGAGTAGAACAATAACTCAACAACCCAGGTAATAGCTAATAGCAACTAATTAGCATCAATTGAGTCTGATGATATTGTTTCTTCAAACAACTAGAAGTAATCCCCGATCAAACAGCATTAAAATCACAATCAATCACGCATCTAACATGAGCAGAATCAACTATAGACAGCTTCACCCATCAAACTACTAACATTAGTTCACAAACAATCATACATCTATTATACGACCAGAATCCATTATTGAGAGCGTCCGGAGTAAAACAAAAAACATCAAATATCACAAACTCATCTAACCTCTATAAAACAACCAACACTAGATCACAATGCTTCCAACATATGAGCAGTTAAATCAACTATACAGAATCCGCAATCAAACAACTAATAACAACTTACAAACAATCACACGTCTAATCTATGAGCAGAGCCAACAAATACACAGCTTTCGCTGCACGATTCTCGAGGCAAGGAAAAACAGCTTAACTACGAACATAGATATCAAATCAAAAACTGTCACGCGTCTAACCGAAGAACAAAATCAACAATACACAGCGTACGCGCACGATTCTCGAGGTAAGGAAAAAAAAAGCGTAACTACAAACGCAGATATCAAATCAAAGAGAGAGAGATCGACTCACATCGGAAGAATTGCTGATGAGCTCCCGGAGAAAGATCTCCTTGTTGCTGTAGAACGTGTTGATGATAAGACTCAAGAGCTGGTTAATCTCAGCCTGAAAAGCAAACGTCTCCGTATCCGCCATTACAGATCTGCGATTCTGCTGCTAACTTCTACGAGGGTAGGAGAAATGAGCAGAGGAAAATTAGGGTTAGGGGAGCGGAGAGAGAGAGAGAGAGAGAGAGAGAAAGCAAAGAATATGGAGAGCTTGCGCAGGGAGTAAAGCGTGTTTATATTGGGGTTTGTTTGGGGTTTCCAGAATCTTCTATTTTTTAAAATTATATTTATTAGGAGGTAAAATTAAGTGGGGGGCCGGTGTTTGCGTCACCCATTGGAGGATTCGTGATGAGATTGGCTGATGCTGCTCTTTCGTTTCTTTTGTGGTTTTGGAGGGTGCAAGTCAATTTTAAAAAAACATGATTTTATCAAATTTATTAAATTGATATTTAATTGGGAAAAGAAGAGATCTAAAAATAAACAATGACTTTTGATTTATCTAATTAAATTTTAAAAAACTTTTATTTTACTAGTGTGACATTGGTCATATGATTGATATCAAGCTCGAATATGGGAGAATTGTCGCGGTACGCCGGAAGTCAATATGAAACAAGCAATTCACGATTAATTCTTACGATTACCACAAAAATTTTACTAGATACTTAAATCACTAATACCAATATAATTGAACAATAGATGATTATATTACATAGAGAACTAAATTCAGGTAGTTAAAATAGATAAGTGCTATCGCCGTTGAGGTGTCATCTATAGAACAATTATAAAACTAGCAATGCTATATAAGGGTGAATATTTGAGTTGCTTAAGTGTAACACTTTCACAATGGGAGATGTAACACCATGTAATTACTTGTACATGCACAATTGAGTTGACATCAATAAAATTACTTGAACTTAAGAGATTTGGAATATATTTGATCTTAAAAGACTAAGTTCACAAATAAAGTCAAATGTGAAAATATCGTCATTTGGGCACAATACCAAGTGACGATGCTTATGGTCTGTCTTTAAATAAGTATATATATTTATCATACCGTTATAGTAATTCTGCTGGACTTCGGATGTTAAATCAAAGGTGGTTAATTTTTGGATGTCTGAAAAAGGTCACAAGAGGACTCTATAAGTACTTAATATATAATGATTTACCTGTTATATTCTATTAAGAAGTTTCACTTATTCATTTGTTCATCCAAATCTACAAGAGTTACAAGACATCGAGCTCGGTAAAGTATCACTACATAGTGACAGAGACAGAATTGGTCCAGACCATATCAAAAAAGTTTTAGGAACTAAATGATAGCTCAATCATAGAAGATAGACTTCCAAGCGAAATAGAGGAGATTGGATAGAAGTACCCCTTGCATGATTTGAAACTGGCAGCAAGATGCTCGTACTTAAACTATGATTGAATGATGTTATAGGATGTCTTACAATTTATAGAGGCACCAATTATTCACATAAGTTCATATGTGCACGTATTATAATTTGTTTACTTATAGGATTATACATGTTACATGCCTTATAGTTCACTTTTTCACGTGCTACATGCCTTATAACTTAACTATTACATGTTACTTGTTTCCATATCTTACTAGTGCCCTTCCGGGGATAAGTTGTTTTACGATAATTATATCACGTGTCATTTGTCCATAGAATATTATGCTACATAAGATCATTTGTTTACATGCCACGTGTTCTGTATAGGACATGCTTATATGCTATATGTCGATCTACATGTTAGATGTCTTACAAATTATTTATTTATATGTTATTAATTTTATAGAATAAGTGATACATGTTTCGTGCATACGCATTAGAGATTGATTGCTTATAGTTCATATGCGTCATAGGTGAATTGTTCACACGTTAAAGATAGCACAACTGCTTACATGTTGTATGTATCACAAATCAAATCATACATATCACTTATTTATACATTACATGCTCTATAACTTATTTGTTTAAATATTATACCATCTCATAATTCACATTATTAGAATATTGAAATCTAATTGTTCTGACCTACATTTATTTGTTTATGAGTTATGATTTATAGGCGTATTTGTTTAAAGGTTATAGTTCCCATGCTCATATCAGTGATCTATTTATAGTGTTTGATATAATTTTAAGGTGCAATTTTTTTTTTAAAATTATAAATTTTTTGAAAGTATGTTTAGGGACTATTTTAAATATATCCAAACATAAGTTACCATTTTGTCATTATCTCTTCTTTTTTGTGCGTTTCCCACCTTTTCTTTTTGTTTCCTCTTATTTCTATTTTTTTATCCCTTTGTTTGGACGGTGGTTATCCATGGTATAGTATGATATTGTTATCAAGAGTACTATGTTTATTTTGATGATTATTTAAAATATATTGTATGATATGGTTTGATTTAATGGTTAGGTAATCATAAAAAGCCTCACTTTATTATATCACCAATTTTGTGTAATCCCATTATTTTTTAATTTTTCTTTTCAATTATGCCCTTACTTAATATTACATAATCCCGTTTTACCCTTTCATCTATTATTATTAAACTCCGCCCAAAATTCTAGTCTTTTGGGTCCAGTTCTCTTCTGCGTTCAATCTTTTTTTTTTCTAGGTTTGATTTCTTGAACTTCTTACAAGTCTGCTTGCTTTTTTTTGGTTGAAATTCGTATATATTTATTTTGACTTTTTTTTAATTATTAATTTTGTTAGAATTTGCATAAATTTAACAACATAATA
>JACEIK010000386.1:307948-327455 GCA_018107945.1 Datura stramonium | reverse complement strand
TAACAATTATCTTTTAATAAGATAAATTAATTTTTTAAAAATGTAATTTTAAAATAATTTAGTTCCCAAATCAAATATAACACCAGATGTAAATTATTTGGAAAACAAAAAGTTTTTTTTTTTCACCTTGTCTGGTGCAACCCCATTGTATATATCAAGAATGTAGTGTAAAACTGTGGCCGTCACTGTAAAATTCAACAAAAGTATCAACACAAAAATACAGCAAAACGCTCCTTCTCTGAACTTTCCTCCTCTATAAATTCACTGGGTCCGAGCAGCAAAATTTTTAAAGATTCATATATTGATACTGCATAAAGATACTGTTTCCTTCCTTTTCTCCCTCTTTTTGAAAGATCCTTTTTTTAAAAGCTCAATCTACTTGAATCCAGCCATAAAAGGTATATTCCAGAATCTGATTGACACACACACACACACATTTATACTGGGCGTTCACATTAACAGTTTGCTTTATTTATTCTCTTTAGTTTGTGTCTGATTCCCGATTTAGTTTATTAGTTTTATCTTTTGGACTATATGTTTTAGATTTTGATTTGGGTTGATTTCTTTTTTGTTCTTTTTGTGATAAATAGATATCTTTTTGTTATGTTAAATGCTTTAGTCGTTTAGCAGGTAGAATCTTTATTGCTATTTATTAATTCTTCTGGTCCCCTCTCTCTCCTACTCCGAGGACCCTCACAAGGGGTTGATTTGGTTGCAACAAAGGAGTGATCTTTTTCATTCTCTTTAGCTGTTGAAGCAATCTTTTTCATATCTTTTAGCTGCTGAGATGAACTGAGTTAATTTTTCAGCATTCTGGGTGATCATTCATACTCAATTTTGAGGATGTTTGAACTAGGATACAGTGGAGTCATGCATATGTTGTATTTAGGATTTAGAGAGATCTTTTATCAATTTGCTAGGACCGTGTATGAATTAAGGTGCTGCTAACCTCTTTTTTGGGAATCTGGAGACCTAAGGTGATGTGTAAAAATGGGTATTTTGTAATGCAATACAGCACATTGAGAGGTTGTTGAAACCTCAAGCTATTGCATTCAAGATTCAGATTGGTTACATATCATTTTGCTGGAAATTTCGTACTTGAGTTGCTATCCTGTTTTGATCAGATTGTGTTGTGATTAATGAAGCAAACTGATGATTAGCATTCTAAAAGATCAAAACTTTGTATTTGGGCAATTTGTGAAAAAAGAAAAGGAGAGTGGAGGGTTGCCTCCTTTATTAGTTGATACTTCATTGGCACTTTAAGAACCAAACTAGTCATGAAGCATCAATTACAAAATTGCTTCCTAATGGTCTGTTTTGAGTTAATTTAGATCCGATTCTAAGTTATACTTCAGGAAATACCTGACGTAGTTTTATACATATACTTGAGATCGCCAGGAGTCAAAATTGAAGCAAGTCTTTTGGAAAAAAATAACAAATAAAAAAGAGGAGGGTGCAAAGGTGACAGTTTTCTGAATGTAGTTGGTATGTTCAAGTTGATGTTAACAGATGAGCTAAACTGCTTCTGGTTATGGCTAGATTGTTTTTTGCTTTATCTGGACATATACTTATGATTTAAGACTTTTCTCCAGTGGTCGAGTATTAAATGTGGTCAATTTTCACAAACCAAATATTCTTGGATCTCTGTGAACATTAATGCTTGTGCAAGCTCATTATCTCAAGAAATCATGAACTGTTTTTTAAGACCTGTAAGTATGTATTTTATTCATCTGAAGTGCATGAATATGTACAAGAAAAAGCTCAGTAGCCCTTTATAAATTTGGGAGCCAAGGAATTCAAGTACTGTGTCAGTATTACAGACATTTAGCATCTTAAAGCAAAGTGCTAGTAAGTAAAAAAATCTGTATCTAAATCAAGGATTTATGAATTATGAACCTTACTGTTTCGACCTTTCAAAAGGAAAAAAGGAGTTATGTTGGACAAGATCTCCCAGAAGAGCGAAACGTCTGTTATTTTTTGCATAGCAGCTACTCTATTATTGTGGGACTTGGCCGGATAAAATGACTCTGCAATTTTTTATCGTTGTCTTTGATTTCAGTAAAAAGCAGATATGCAGCTTATCAGTTATGCTGACATATGCTTAATTACATTTCCTATTGTGTATGTTTAAACAATAGTTCTTGCACTTGTTTGTCTAGGCACCAAGGTGAGCCAACCCATATGACAGCATTTCTCTTGCTATGAAACATATCAGCAAATGTTCTGTGTATCATACAAGCAACAAGTACTTGTAATATACAATTTTGTACCGGCCATTTCATTTTGTTTTCAACTTGAAAGGAAAGGTTAAAACTTTTTGGAAGTATATTACTTAACATCTGGATGACTATTTTATGTTGTTGGTCCAATCTTCCATACGCTTTTATTACATCAGCTGATTGTTACGTAAATGCAGGGCATACAATTAATAAATGGGTTCAAAAGCAGTTGAAGATTTGATACAGGCATCATCTGGAGTTCATTATTCTGGATTCCATTTAGAAGAGGTACATACTTCAGAGATTGAGCAGTCAACAACTTCTGTAGATGAAAGTGTTAAGCAACCCTTTGTGATAGGTATGTCGAGGAAGTAATATATCTCTTGCTGTTTCTTGAGCTTTTTCTCAACTAACTGTACCTTCCAGGCTATCATTCTTTGCTTAATCATAGAAGGAGATAAATCACCGAATTGTTCCTCGCGCCCTTATGTTTGATGAATTTCAGTGTAAACTATACTTTTATTTTTCGAAAGCAAGGACAGCTACTCAATCTTTTTATCACAAAAATATGCAGAACTATTAATTCCAGTCATCATTCAAATCATTTTGATGGATGCTAATGGCTCTTGCATCTTTAAAACTTAGTAAAGTCATACATTCATATGCATGATCTCATTGGATGAGAAAATTATGATGTTGAATTTGGTGCTGGATGGGAAATCATTGTGCTTGCATAAAAAATATTCAATTAGTTGTTTGACCTAGAAGTCCGGACCAAGTTTTATCTGACTAAAGCCTGGATTCATTTTTGTGCTTGATCCTGCTCTTGCCTGCTGCAATGAATCTGTATCTCGTCTTAGTGGAGTTAGTTCAGCATTTACTGGAAGCATATGCTCTGAGCTTTGCTCCTCTGAATTTGTTGTCTGATGTTTGGTCAAAAGAGCAGTTTGTTGCTTCGATATGAGGAGATCTCTTGGGATTGTGGTCAAAGACGGGAACAGTTAATGTAACTTGGCAACAGTTCTGAAACTTCATCTTTGAACTTATTGAATTTTCATTCTATTTAAGTCTATAAGTGCCAATTGTGTTTGCATCTATCATGATTATTGTCTGTTTGAATTCTTAGTGTTCTCTTAATACATGCTCATATAAACTGTTTTTCCTGCAGGAGTTGCTGGAGGTGCTGCTTCAGGCAAGACTACAGTTTGTGATTTGATTATTAATCAGCTTCATGATCAGCGTGTTGTCCTAGTTAACCAGGTGGGCTTTATTTAGAGTAGAAAATGAAGTTTTTATTTTCATTTTTGATATATGAGTCTAAAAATAACAAGACTCATATAACACCTTTCATCACTCTCAATTTGGCTGACAGCATAATCTTTTCCTATGCTGTTCTTCTTCTAATTCTTTTATACCCTTCGGACCAGCCGCTACCTTCGAAACTCTGGGATGATGGACCCAACCCTCTACTCTTCTCCACTTAAATACTAGGCTTAGTTCACTTGGCGTAGGGCTCGAATCCGCGACCTCAGCTCACCTTTGCCAAGTGAGCTAAGCCCTGAGGCAGATATAATTGATAAACATTCACTCTTTGCTTATTACAGCCACTTCTTCTTGATGAGGTATAGGCTAGCTGGCATTCTATTCCATATCTTCCTAGGGCCGGGGGTTATCTCCAACCTTCTAGTTTTATAAAAAATGTAACTTAATCAGACTAAAATTATATGATCTAATTATTCATAAGCGTGCTATCCAATTCTTTTTGCTAAGAATTTGGTGTTTTATGGCTATTCCATGTACTAGTTATACCACACACCCCGTCTGTTATGACAATAATGTACATTATAAGGGAACTTAACTTGCATTTTAGTACATTCAATATGAAATTTCCTAGTTGTCTTCTAAGTTTTGCGGCAAAAAGAGTTTCAAGATATCAATCTTTGAGTGATTCATGGATCTTAGCTTTTATATGTGAAATTCAATACAAGAGTTCTTTCATACGGCATGGCTAAGGCTTCATCTGAGATGTTTCATTGCTGAAGTTCTGGTCAGAAAAACCATAGGGTTCAGATATTTGTCTGTCTTGCACTACTTTTCAGTGTCCTCTTGCATTATATTTGTCTTAAGTTTGGGGAAAACGGTATATAGCCTACCAAAACTCGAACACTGATTTCTCTGACTTGTCCTTCAATTGGCAGGATTCTTTTTATCACAATTTGACTCCAGAAGAACTCACAAAAGTTCACGAATACAACTTTGACCATCCTGGTTAGTCTAGTTCTTTATACTCTGAGTTGAATACACAGGTAAAATTGTTTATTTCTTCATTCCTTAGAGAAACAAAGAAATCATTTTCTGTGGTGAAGTATTGGCAATTATCCATTTTATCACGGTTGCCTATAGACCACTAGTTAATAGGTTACCATGAACTGAGAAGATTGTGACTTGGAACATGTGTGCTACTGTGGTTCAGCTATTAACGCCTTAAAGTCCTTACTCTTATCAGAAGTTCCTAAAAACATATAGTAGTAGCTTCCTCAGTGTCAACTCCATGAAATCTGCTAATAAGGATTTGAACAATTAGTACTTGTTTTCACAGAAGTGTTAACTCCGTGGAATCACCTAATAAAGAGACATGTACTTAGTTTCAGAAATATTAGAAGTCACTTCTATGTTCTAGAGTAATGTCTGGGCTAAGTTTTATTCTTCTTTCTAATTATTGTATGTTTTATTCAGATGCATTTGACACCGAACAATTGCTGTGTGTGATGGAGAAATTGAAACATGGGCAAGCTGTAGATATTCCAAAGTATGATTTTAAGAGTTATAAAAATGACGTATTCCCTCTTCGAAGGGTAATGTCTTATAACATGGCGCTTTCCTGTTATTCTTATTTCGTTTCAGCTTGTACTGCTACATGGACATCAATCTAATTTCTTTTAAGAGTATGTCAATTTATGTCATCCATCTGTTTGAACATTTTTTTATTTATGATCCAAACCTGCCTCAAAGTGAAAACAAGGAAGAAAAGGAGAAAGATAACATTCCAATGATTTGGAACATCGATACTCTTCCTGATAGATTATTAAGATAGATGTGTGGAGAAGCTACTGCCTGCGGCTAATTTTATTTTGGATGCTGAATTATCTAAGGTATCACTAACCACTTTGACTTAAAATACTTGGTAGGTCAATCCTTCGGATGTTATAATTTTGGAAGGCATACTCATTTTTCATGATCCTCGTGTCCGAGATCTGATGAGTATGAAGATATTTGTAGATACAGGTTCTTTCCTCTCCTTTCTTAGATATATCATTATGTTTCTTGTATTCGATTACTGCTTGTCGCCCTGTTGGCATGAGTTCTGTCCATCATTGACTTCTATCTGTGATATTAAAAGAATAGTGTGCCATAGTCATTATCTCAACCGGATTTTTTCTTCCGTGGATTTTGTTCTTTTCAATTGTTTCACCTTAAAATGATGAAACCAAACTTCAAACACTAACTGAATTTTTTTGTTCCATTCGTTTATTTGTCTAGACCACATGTGATTTCTCGAGAAGAAAAAAAGAATCTAGTAATAGGAATACTACTTATGCTACATAGATGTATGTGTAGAAGCACCAAATCTATATTGAAGCGGATTATTGGAATTATTTTACTTATTTTTTCTCAGCGTTTCTTTTTACAATTGTTGTCACCTCTTCTATTGTTTGGTTTGCTAATGTCTCTTAATCACGAGGATATAACTTCTGCTTATTGTTCCATTCCATGTGGACAGACATCTATGGTGAATCTTCTGCTTTTGTGGTTTCATAATTTAAAATTTTCAGTGCAGATGCTGATGTACGTCTTGCAAGGAGAATAAGACGTGACACTGTTGAAAAGAATAGAGATATTGCTACAGTACTAGATCAGGTTAGCTGACCTTTATATGTTTTTTATAAGAATTTGTGAGCTAACTTTGCTGTTTCATATGTAGCTACTCTTTTCTACTTTTTGCTGTTATTGGTAGATATTGTCTAGGTATCAATTCGTATTCCCAACTTCCAGCAAAATGCTAATTGTGATTAGAAAGATTAAAAGATGGATGAATAATTATCTTTGTCCTGCTTCTTTTCTCGCTTCATGTCTGTGCATGCACCCTGATGCTTTTCTCGATGGAAGGTTCTAACATGACCTTTCCAAAACTGACGAGTTGCCCAAAATTTAGCATATTCTTTTTGTAATTTGTTTGCTTTTCAAGAATAACGTAATGTAATCTTCGTGCAGTATTCCAAGTTTGTCAAACCGGCTTTTGATGACTTCATTCTTCCAACAAAGAAGTATGCTGACGTTATCATTCCCCGGGGCGGAGACAACCATGTCGCAATCGATTTGATTGTGCAACATATTAGGACGAAACTTGGTCAACATGATCTTTGTAAAATATACCCCAACTTATATGTTATTCAATCTACTTTCCAGGTGCTATTTCCATCTTGTTCCTAGATATGTTCAGTCCCCATCTGTTTAAGCTTCATCTTGGCAATTATCTGTTCCTCTTCATCTTAGTCATTTTCCTGTTCTTCAAGATCAAGCTTTTATTTTCTTCTAAAGATTGTTATTTGTTTCATTTAGATACGTGGCATGCATACACTTATCCGTGATGCACAGACGACGAAGCATGATTTTGTGTTTTATGCTGATAGATTGATTCGTTTGGTAAGTTTTCTTTCTTACACTGTAATCAAGTTAAGTTTTTGACATGTGAAAGCCAAATCTCTGTTTTCCCTTATCTATGCCTCACTATACCAGGTTGTTGAACATGGACTAGGACATCTCCCGTTTACAGAAAAACAGGTGATCACTCCGACTGGTAAGCGCTATCCCGATGATGCAATACTCATGCCTTGTACTTGGAAATATTTTGATTTCTTCTATTGCTGTAGCCTATTTGGTAAGATCTGCCTATATTAGGTGTATGGACCAGGGCTAAATGCTATTGTTGTCTCAATCATTTACACCTGGAATTTTTTCCAACTCTTCATATAGCATGTTGTGCTATCACTCATTACAAGACTGATATGACAACAGACTGACATGGAACAAGACCCTCATGGACTATAGCCAATATCATCATTTACATTCAGATTTTTTTTGCTCATGTTTATTCATAGAATTAGCTCTTCTTCATATCCAAAATTAGCTGTTTTTGAGCATGAAAAATTTACTTAAATAAACCCACCTCCGTTGACTGCAGAATCTGTATACAGTGGTGTAGATTTTTGCAAGAGGTTATGTGGTGTCTCTGTAATTAGAAGGTAATTATTATTTGTCTCCCTGAATTTAATTTTTTTCATATATGAGGTAAATATGTAGGGGCTGTGGGACAGAGGAAGGACTTTCTATTCTTGTGTCTACATATCTTTATGTTGATGCATATAATTTATGCGCTATATTTAGATGCATTATCGTGTACATGTAATTCCTGTAATTTGTCTATTACAACACGTGTTTAGGTAGATTTGGGTTGAAGTCTTGAACAATTGTTAGAAAGCTTAGAAGAGCGAAAGAGAAATTTCTAGTGATCACTACAATATCTGACAAGTAATTGCATGATTAAAGATGTGGCCCTAACCATTGCTTTGATCTAATTTAAGAGCGGAGGTGCTGGATTTAGAGCTACCTGCAGCAAATTACCAAGCAATTGCACATTCATTCGTATGTGTAACCATGCCCTTCATACCTATCCTTTTGTTCCCAAGTAGGCTTGTTTAACTGATAGTAATGCAAGTTGTAACTTGAGAAATGAAAATAGTTAAGAATAAGAAATGGGAGACCCTTATCTTCTGAGAAACGTATTGGTTTGACATTGAATGTGCAAAGCTTCATTCACGAATTCTCAACATGAATGCATGTTACACTGAGAAGATCAAGATTTACAATGCTCAGAGTAAATGCCAGCTAAAATGGTTTATATCAATCGGTGGTTGGGGGGGGTGTTCCTTCTAATGTGGGAAATAGATATGCAAAATATTTACATGTTTTGTAATCTAGTTGATATTTAAATCTGACGAGTTAATCTCAAAAAATAAAATATAAATATGTATTGTTAGTCAGGTGAATCATATTTTCAAGTAGTTGGTGACCGTTATAATTCATTCTTGATCAGCTGGTTTAATGCTGTTGAGTGTATATGTGGCTTACCCAATCATCTTCCTTTGGTGTGTTGAAGCGTTTTACTTTAATACTTTAGAAGTGATGCGACCACCATACTTTCTTCTTTTCTGCCTTGAAAAGTAAATTTCGTGATTGCTATGTTCTCTTTACTAGTCATAAGAATATCTAGTTTTGCGCAGTGGAGAGAGCATGGAGAATGCCTTGCGTGCATGTTGTAAAGGTATCAAGATAGGCAAGATTCTTATTCACAGAGAGGGTGACAATGGTCAGCAGGTTAGCAATCTGCTTTATCCTCCCGGCATTTGCTGTCTTTCAATGCATTTTCTCATTAATGGCATGAATAATGGTGCAGCTGGTCTATGAAAAACTACCCGAAGATATTGCACAAAGGCATGTCCTTTTGTTGGATCCTATCCTTGGTACAGGTGAGTCTCTTTTCAAGAACACCCTCGACTTCACCATAACTTTCATACACAAAAGAAATACATACACTACATCATCAAGAATGTTATCAATTTTTTCTTGACAAACGATTGCATAACCGAGCCAATTATGTGACAATCTGCAGGGAATTCAGCAGTTCAAGCTATTTCTTTACTGCTAAAGAAGGGAGTCCCAGAATCCAATATTTTGTTCCTCAATCTCATTTCTGTAAGTTTACTGGTTCACCCATATAGGGAAGTGTATTCTCTTTGATGGTTACCGTGATCGTTACTGTATAAATATGTGGAGCTTCTATCGCAACATAATTTTGGAATTGTAATTTGTGGTGTTCTTAAACTAGGCACCCCAAGGAGTACATGTGGTCTGTAAGCGTTTTCCAAGAATAAAGATCGTGACATCTGAGATAGAGAATGGTTTGAACGAAGATTTTCGTGTTATCCCTGGAATGGGGGAGTTTGGTGACAGGTATTTCGGCACAGATGATGACTAAACATAGACTGGTCGTCCCTCTCTAGCTCTCAGTCGCGTGAGAGACGTTCCTTCCTGCATCCCTCCCAATCATATTCCGAGGACCATCAAAAAAGAAAACGAGTCGGATTAACCACAATAATGTGATCAAGCTTTGGACATCTTGAAATTGTATTCAGACTACAATTGCCTTAGATATGCAATTTCCTGATTATGAGTCCACTAATTTTTCTCTACTTGTAAATAATAATCTCCCTAAAAAAATTAGATACTTGATATGAGTAACTTGCTGAAAAATCTGCAGTAGAAAAGACAAGATTGAGTTGAGAAACTTTGTTAAAATGCAGATTCTCTTATTAAAATGGAGAAACACAGAAGAATACCTGAGAGGTTTGCTAAATTTTATTACACTTGCAGGTCTTCTTAAGAAGCTCTTTAGGCTAATCACTTGCCACGTGTCGAGAAATGATACGGATGGGATCATATTAATGGTAGATAGTTCAATATAAAAGTTGGATCAGTGACGGAGCTAGAATTTTCAGTAAATGGATTCAAATTTCAAAGTATAAAAAGATAAGTACACCAAGAAGCTAATGAAATTCAACGTTTATTATATATGACTTTAATTTTTTATATATAATGTAATTTTTCCTAAGACCAAGTCAAAGACTATTAGACATTGCCAGCAGAATGTTTATGAAGTATAATGGTAGAGAGGTCAACCTAAGAGTGAATCAAATCTCCTACTCCTTTCCCCCTCTTGGTCAATTACAAGGATTGGTAATAAAGAAAACTCCCTAAGTGGTAAGCTTAGTTGCATAACTTTGAACACATCTATTGGTTTAGATTACTGTTTTCGTAGCTATACATATATTGAGAACTGGGTTATGATCCGTATTTCTTTTGTCGGATTATTTTTCTATGTTTTTTTTCTAACCGAAGGTCTTTCAGAAACAATTTTTTTATCTTTCAAGATAGGAATAAAATCTGTGTATACTACTATCCTTCTCAGACCCTACTTGTGTGATTACGCTGGATATGAATCAAGTATTTGCGCCGATTGCCTCATTTTGGGATAGTCTTCAATTTTTGCCCCTCAAATTGATGGTCTTTAATTTTTCTTCTTTAATGTTTTAAGTAATAAAAAGGGGATAAAAGTACCTTTAATATTTTTTTAAAAATTAAAAAGAAAATCGCAACACATAAGTTAGCCCTAGAAGACATAAGTTCATTAGGCAGAAGTTCAATTCCATGAACTTTTGCCTATAGGCACAAGTTCCCTAATGAAGACATAATTTCATGTTATTGAACTTGTGTCTATGAGGCAGAATTTCATGACATTTAGGCATAATTTCAATTGCATGTTACTTAATTTATGTCTAGAACTTGTGCTTATGGGGCAGAATTTCATGCAATTGAAATTATGCCACTTAGACACAATTTCAATTGCATGAATTTCTACATTATAGGCACAAATTCATGAATTTATGCCTACAGGCATAAGACATAATCGGTGTGAATTTATGCCTTTAAGGTGTGAATTTTATTTATGTCTTGCGATTTTATTTTTTTTTAATATTAAGAACATTTTTAACCATTTTTTTATCACTTAAAATGCCGAAAGGTACAAATTAAAGACTAAAATTTAAAGAGCAAATAATTAATGACCAATTTAAAATAAGGGCATTCGTGTGAATCACCCATTGAGAAATGGGCAACACTTTAACAGTAGAAAGCTACAAAAAGTCGATTCATCAGAATTGAAGAGGAGAAAGAAAAAGAGGGAAATTGAGAATCAATGGAAAAAGAAGTGTATCTAATGTAAAGAATACAAAAATAGAAGAAGAAATAATAAAGTGTAAAAGTTAATTATAGGGACTCAATCACAAGTAAATTTTAAAATAAAGTTAGTTTTCCTTCATGTATTAAGTTTAATATAACATCAACCAAACCAACCACACAATCAAATAATTCACCTTGCATTCCACTCCCTACAAATCCATCAGCAGGAAAGCAAGGTTAAGTTTGTGTGTCCAACAATATAATTCCAAAGACAAATTCGAATGCAACAGTAAGCAAGTCATTGCTCAACCCAAAAGAATGTTAGTGTTGTGAGTACACAAATTGAGCCAACAGATCTTGATTCTATGACAGAAAAGGGATAATCATCAACCCCCAAATAAATATCCAGCTGCTTGTTCTTCGTTACCATCAAAAAACTTCAGAGCCTGTATCACTGCCTCCCTTCCAAAGCCTAACTCAACAAGCTTTGCAACTTTGGCTTCAAATTCAGGTCCCTGCAGATAAAATATTGATTCCAGATTTGAAATGCATGAAAGACCGTAAAAGATCTGTTCTACTTAACAATTATGTTTATTCAAAGGAACAAAAATTTACGCAGGCTGCCCAGGAACAAATTAGTCTATAATTTTACCTGTGTTAAATTTCCACGAGCACTTCCTGTGGATCAAGACAAGGTTGAATTATAAGTAAATGCTATTCAGAAGAGAGAAAATAAAGAACTATAGAAACAACTAAAAGTTAGAAGAAAGAGAGCTGCATGTCATGTTAACATGACTCTTCCTAGATCATATAAAGCAAATTATCTTAAAGAATCTGAATCCTTGGGTGCAGAGAAACAATTCACATGACAGACAAAAAGTTGAAATGATCTAGGTGGAATATCACAAATATATTTGGATATGAAACTAACCAGAAGGACCTCCTTTTGTAGGATTAGTCTTCTCCGTTGCTCCAGATGTTTCCTGATACAGCAAGGAAAGGACCCAAGTTTAGCACTGTCGCCAGGTTAAAAAAGCAAAAAAACTAAAGGAACCAGCACTGCTTGTAGAAGGCCAAAGTTTCTGATTTGAATATTTAGAGGAAAACGATGCTATAACAGATTTAGAAAGTGCGGAATAACATATTGCACCCTCTTAGAGCAGACTGGCCCAAGCAACCCCAGAAAAGAAAAAGGAAATTTTTATCAAGAATGTCATAACTGTAAAAAAGAAAAGAGGCCAATCATTTCATCAATGATTTCACTAATTTCATAATCAACTTTGTGCATATCACCACAAGTACACTCAAGTTTGTACAGCTCTTGACCTATATTGAAGCTGAAATATGTTATACTCTTTGTTCATATATTGCTCACATTAAACTATATGCAGAAAAAAGTAAAGCCCTACTCTCATCCCCACTACCTACTTCCAGAGAATGGAAAAGGAGAAACAATACTGTTGAATCCGGAAAAAATCACTCTACTAAAAAAAACAATAGAAAAATAAAAAGCCTTTACCTGGGTCCCTGAGCTTGAAGCCTCCTTGCCGTACCTCTCCTCATCAAGAAAATTACCGGGAATGTCCTTCTCTGAAATTTTGAAGTATACAAAACTTAGATAAAGCTCAAAGGTAGAACTATCTAGTACTAAGGTAACCAGGAGCATCACCAACCATGTAGAAATGGTACAGCAACCTCTCCTCCACCAACTCTCAGAACATTGTCCTTCAGATCAATCATGCACTGCAAAAGCTCATTACCATCAGCTTATATGTATTGAAAAGAAGAGATAAAAACGGAATAGAAAAAGATGTTACAAGCAGGGAAAGAAAGTCAACCTGGTGTTTGCGAAGCATGTCAAGTCCAAAGAGAAATTCCATATTGGGAGAATCCAGCACCACGAAAGAACAAGGGTAAAATATTTTCCCGATCTGCCATAGTCAGGAGTAGCAAATTGAAGTGGAACATGTTAACAGGGCATCTCCTTGGAACTTACCATTAATTCGAAGACAGCATATCCACATAGTCTCTCATTCATTCGAAAACTTTCATTTACTAAAACAAATGTCATATGTACCTTTACTAATCCTTATGTATTATGAGTACAACAAGTAATTATCACCAACGGATTACTGGGAGCCCATAAGCTCCAAGAAAGCAACAAACCTTGATTGGAGCAACATGAATACGACCTAGTATCTCTGTTTGACCAACTCCACGAGCAATGCCTTTGTAGCGTGTATCTAATAACCTCAACAATCTGCAAGAGAAAGGTCAGCAGTAATTATTCACAAATCATGGCTAGCTTATTCCTGGAAAAGAATAAGCAACAACAAACACATGTTACATTTATTACTACATTATTCTACAGTAAATAAAACCAAAACCCTGAATGACAAACTGACTAATGTATTCCCCTATAAACTTAATGTTTAATAACTGAGAAGTCCCAAGGGCCAGTGGCATACAATTTGAAACTCTATGGATAACGGGCCCACCAATCTACCCTAAAAGTTAATTCACTCAACCCTATCATCAAGCTAATGAATGCCTCCTGGCTTATTAAGAAATTTTAAAATAGTTCTGAAATCTTATATATTAGAAAACGGATATGAAAAAGTAACACTACAATATATGTGTGGTTCATACTATAAGGGAGAGCATATATGATCATTCAGAACAAAAGTTTCCAAAATAGCCTTGAAGGCACCATAGCATGTCGATGAAAGCATGCAATCTTAGTGCCAAACAGTCTACAGCAAGAGTTGAAGATTTTGCATGTTGTGCTTCTATACTTCATGTCGAATTCTTAATCTGTCTGTTGTTATTCTTCTATAGTTCTAGAATATGAATTTTTCAACAATATACATCAATTAAAAAATTATTTAAAAAAACGAGAGAAACTCTTCTTGTCTCCGACTTTTTTTGTAAGGCAAAATTATTTCTCCCACTAAAACTACTCACCAATTTAATAATTTGTTTATAAATAAAGGTATTATATGCTTGCTATTTAATAATCAATTGTGCTAATAAATATCACAAGGATCAAACAAGTTACTATCAACAACACAACACAGCCTCATAAGTCATACCCACAACGTTCTGCACAGCTTTTAGATATAATTGTTGACTGAGCTCCACTATCCACAAAAGCCTAAACCAAAGAGAAACCAAATATCCCATTCAACAAAATGTAACAAGATGTACCAAGAAGATGGAACACATTCAAATCAATGCAAAATCCCTACCTTCAGTGGATGACCATTTACTTCCATGTCAACATATAACATAACCTAGTAAAAAGTTAACCCAGCTTCATCAAAAGTCAAAACCACAGAGAAAATCGATCTTTGAAACACGTAAGGTAGTTTTACATACCACACTTCCAAAAGCTTCAGGATTGTATTCCAATGCAGCTGCCCAGTTTTCTTCAATTCCTTTCTGGAAAATAAGCAAAACATGGAAAAGCTCTAACACAACTAGACCCAACCTCCATTGTATATTGTAAATTTTTGCACTTTTTGATAAAGACATCAAGAAATAAATGATAAAACTACTATAAGGTAGACGGAAAAATATTTGGCAAGATATTATGATTATGCCATTTTACTGCAACAGAATCGGCAAATAGAGTAAGGATGATCTGGACAAGTTCCACAAACTCTAGCAATCAATCAATTAACTCCAATCCCAAATTAGTTGGAATCGACTATGTGAATCTTGTCTAAATGAATCTCTACATGTATGATATATCAATCAATCACATCAACTACAAGTTCCACAAACACTGTCAAAAATCAACAAGAAGGCTACCAATTATTTATAAGTTGGTCAGATGATGCTCACAACAATATATCAATATTCAGCATATTAGAGCTGTTGAAAGAGACACTGATAGGAAGCGATACGGTACTTACTTAACGTCATTAGTTAGTAATTAAAGTGCCTCAATGTAAGAGCCACTTACCGTAGTCAAATCAATACTTAATCAAATAATAATGTCCTAGTGAAGAAGTTAACCTCTTTCAGACATTTGCCATTACATTTATCTATTCCAGTGTAAATCATGCTTAAATAAGAGCTAACTCATTTTCCCAGAAAATACAAGGAAAGAGAATAAGCACGGCTGTTTATGGTCCATTCAAGCAAAAATAACCATATTGAAACTAAAGAATGTAAACAAAGAAACTACTGTGCTAATAACTTGAAACAGTCTCAATAACATTGAGCAGTACATTTCCATTTCAAGAATATTCGTCCAGTACACTTCTATCAATGTTAATGTCGACAAAGAATATAATGGAAGAGATAAAAAGACAACTCTCTTTTGAAAACAATAAGGACTACATAGAATGATGTGTCAACTAACCTGGCGAATTGCCTCTTCGATTTTCCTTTGTGCCTCAACATCGAATGGATCAGCATACAGCAGTGCCTATGATTCAACATAATGTATAATTAGGGGTGACAAAATCAATCCATAAAATCATAAACCCCCCAATCCGTTTAGGTTTGAGTGGGTTAATGACTTGTTTATTTTATTAACTCAACCCATTTTGACCCACTTAATTCTGTCTATTTAGAAACTGTGCTGATATGCAGCCTAGATTGACCCATGAGAAACTGTCTAAACATTTTTAAAAAGACATTTTCTTATTTAATATGTTATATATAGTATATAGTCATAATATAAGGAAAATAATTTGATTAGNATATAGTATATAGTCATAATATAAGGAAAATAATTTGATTAGGTACTCAAACAAATTAAAAGAAAACAAACAAAGAATTCAAAACTTAGTATGAATTGGGTCGGTTGGGTTATGATCCGGTTTTCAGCCCGACATGTTTCAGCCCAAGTAACTTTTGGACAGATCAATGACCTGCCCAAAAATTAATTCAGTCCATTTTGACATACCCAAATTCAGCTCAACCCGCCCATTTGACACCCCCTATGTATAGTATAATAATCAATGAATATCAATCAGATATCTATAGGAAGTTATAATTAGAAAATTTAGATCAAATGGTTGAGACATATTGAGAAACTCTGCCTATTTCATATATGCTAGGAACAAAGCTTCAGATGGCAAAAGCGTAGTGTAATATCTGGCCATATAGCTTTGCACGACACCTTCAAAAGCTTCTGCCAATACCGTAAAGTCACATTCTTAGTAGATATTGCATGATAACCATGACCTTGCCCATAAAAATTAAAGCACAAGATCCTCAATGGAACAAACAGAATAAATGCTTACAAATTGCGGCACAAGGGAGTTTCAAAATTCTACTCTTCTTTACAACCGATCACTAGTTTTTAGTTCCTAGGCATATTTTAGCAAGAAGTTATAAAGCAATCGATAATGGGACTCTCATTGTGGATGACGAATACATTAAAGTATACAGAAGAAAAAATAGCAACTTAGCAATAGAAGCTCCTGACCATCTCCTCTTCTTGACGACGCCGTAACTCTGATTTATGCTGATGACGCAAACGTAGAAGCTCTTGCAGCCTATTTAGGTCATTCCCAAGGACAGCTTGTGCTAACTCAGGATCGTTCTGCAAGTTCAAAAATCATATACAGGCTCATGAAACCAACCACAAAGTGGAGTTTAGGAGAACAAGATTATTAGCAATCATGCTCACATAAGATTGAACCAAAAAAATCACACAGTATAAAAGGAATCCATCAGAAAGCATATAAACTTTCTTCTCAAAATCTAACTAATCCTTCATTGCACATGCAAGATCATAATAAGTCATAATTAGCAATCATTTTAAAATCAGACTGATCCAACAAAATTACACGTATGAGAGGAATCCACCAAATAAGAATGAAACTTCCTTTCAAAGTACAACTAATACTTCATCATACGTATGAGATCGTGATGAAGTCATATGTAGGGGCAGTTTTATATAATAATGCACCAATTTACAAATGTACCAGTTCAAAATCTCTGAGCAAGTACATGTGTTGAAAATAACAATCTTGCACAAATCCAAAATGCTTTTGGAACTTCATTTCTTTCTTAATTTTTTTTAAACCATCTTCTCTTTGTTTCCCATGCCTCTAGAGAGTTAGAGACTGAGTTTGAAAAGGTCAAAAAGCAAAAATAAAAGAAATCGCTAACTTGCTCCACCTGAAAAAGTTGGGCCATCAAATTTGAATCATTTCGCAAGTGTTGTTGGAAAGCGGAAGGATTTACTGCAGATCCATCTTGTTTGAAGCTCAGGTCATTTGCAGGTGCACTGAAATGCATTTATTTAATTGTTAGCAGAAGACGATGGACAAGATGTATTTGCAGGATGTGGCAGAGCAAAGGGGAAAAGGTTGTTACATATAGCCAATAGAATAACGAAACATAACTTGAGTGACATGAGCAGAAAACACACCTAGACAAGGATGCTGCACTAGACACCATCATCACCAAATCTCCGTCACCAACGCCTAGAGCGCTCAGTTTGTCAGAATTCCTCATTTCCCTCCCATTGTACAGAAGCTGCTGTTGCTGCAGAGGCACTTGTGTCTGCTCGTCCAACACATAAACACAATAGTAAAAGTAAGTGCTAACTGTGTCTCCATCACAATGTATATCACAACTAAAAGCTCATATATTCGAAGCGGAGCCTTGGCGCAACACTAAAAGTTGCCAACCGTGTCACCAAGGTCACAGTCTCAGGCAGCGGAAACAGGCTGCACAAGACCCAATATGGTCTGGCCCTTCTCCGAAACCATCACACAGCGAGATCTTAGTGCACTGAGCTGTCCTTTTCTACAAGTTTATATATTCCAAATCGTTTGACACCATTCCATTAACTATGTTATTGTATATAACTTTCACAGGTTTGGAGAATTCAGATTAGTTTACTACTCAAACTTTGAAACTTTCAACTGTTTACTTATGTTTTCTTCTATTATGACTGATATAAATACACCCATAATCGTGGTGTTATATAGTAAGATGAGACAATGAAGTTTCGAACTAACCTCAACTTCCAGTAGAGCTTTCAGGTTCTCTACCTGTCGTGCACATGGTCACAAACATCCTCAGCAAGACAAAATTTAAGATCCAAAGGTATCATCAACAAATATATGGATTTAAGTCCACCATAAGCAAATACAGTAGTTAAAACTTAAAAGGAATAAAAAATTGGAGAACAATGAGTGAATTACAGATTCGTCACGATCGACATCGAGAGTGACGATTTGTTCGTCAGTCGTCATTACAGTGATCTTCATCTTCCACAATTTCAGTTAGAAACCTGATTCGTTTATAGCGATGCTGATGAACAGTTGCTTGAACGGACTTCAATTTCAATTTTTCCCCGCCGGTTTCGTTTCTTATTGCCGAAGAAATTTCGGAGTCCGAAGAAGTCACCGGACGAATGACTTGTGAATCTTCTGATGTCCGACGACTTTGAAGAATGGAATCGAAGTGAAATGATAACTAAATTGACGATTCGGTTTGCCGACGGCGACGAGACCCGATATTAGAAGGTGTTTGAATTTCAATGGTATATTATCAGGTAAATATTTTGGACTTTACCGAGATATATATATGAACTGAGCTAAATGCGAGCTTATAGGTCGCTGATTTTTTAAGCCCTTAAATTTAAATATTAAGTAATTAAGATCAATTATTTTTCAATGTCTAATACTTCTTCATTTACTTTTATTTTTCAAATATCAAATTATAATCGTGTGCGATTTTGGGTATCAATTGGGATGATATTGGCTAATAATGATGTCGTCGGTGATAACTAGTGGTGATAGACTGATACTAGTTGTCACGGTTAATAATGATAGTTGGTGATGGCGATGATAGTTGCAGGGGATGATAGTTATAGCTAATGGCAGCGGTGAATGATGGTGATAGTTGGCAATATATATGGGTGATTGGCGATTGGTGGTAATGATTGTAAATGGTGACCGGTGGTGATGATAGTTAATCGCATTGATTGACGGTCAGAAGAGGATATACCTTTACAAATATGGATGGGTAGAGACAGGGAATATGGATTCTTTTGCATCTCGATTCTGTTTTTGAAAAAAAAAACGATTCAGCGAAGAAAAAAATCACGATTGGCAATTGAACTCATAATGAACCTATAATTTCAAATATATACTAAGTTCAAAACTAATAAAATTTAAAAGATTGAATCCATAAAATTTAAATTTTATATTCGTCTATGTTGATAGTCATGACCGTTGTGGCTGAGGATTGTGGTTGTGTGTGATGGGCGGTAGATGGTGATAGTTAATAATGACGGATAACTATAACAGTAGTTGATAATGATTGACGATGACGGTTAGAATTGATGAAATTGGTAAATTATCATGTTTAAAAATCTCTAAATAAATATCATAATAAGAAAAATTCTCTAATTTTTCTGATATTTTTATAATAAATTATTTCAATGAATTAGAACG
>JACEIK010000386.1:294242-304358 GCA_018107945.1 Datura stramonium | reverse complement strand
CGTTATGATTGAGCTGTATGATTGTTTCCTACGCCCAAATTTTGAGGAAACAAAAGAATAGCAGTAACAATAACATTAATCCCAAATAGCCTCGATAGGTACCCAGGCTTCCCATCTGTCTAAGCTACCTGTATCCGTGTGAGGTAACTTGTTCCTTGGTAATAGGTACCCATGTAATTTGTTGAGGTGAGCATAAGCTGGCCTTGATACAAAGGTTATAAAAGAAAATAGAGCTGAACTGATATAGAGGATTCCTATGACTGACATAAACTGGTTTGAGATTGAGACATAGTTGATTGATCGAACAAATAACAATAACAGTAATGCAACTGATGTGCTGAGCTGGTAGGAAGAGGTGGAAAAAGACAGAACATATGGTCTGTTAAATGACTGGTAAACAAGTTTATAGCAATATGTGAGATTAAGTGATTTTTCTTTTTGCAAAAGAGTATCTATTTATACTACCCAGCATCAGACTTCTGCTTAAAACAGAGGGTGTCTCTCATTCTATGTATTGACATTATCTCCTTTACTGGCTCACAAATTGAGTAGAATGGATATTAAACTTTAATATAGTCGACCCCAACTAGTGTGCACTGACGCATTATCGTTATTTGTGTTTGCATTGACCAGATGCAATTTTAACAATAACGACCCTCCACATTCAATTGTAAGGATGGGGTATGAGTCACCAACGGATGAAAAGTGGGAAAGGGAATTGTTGGGCTTCTCGTTAGGGGTTTTGGGGTTCCGAAAAAAGAAACAAAACACAATTTCTAACAACAACAAAAAAAGCACAATTTCTGATGGGGTTATGGATTCAACATTAAAGATTCCTCTTTAAGATGGTATGAACTATGAATTTCATATTCTATATGATCTGTATGGTAGATTCTACTACAGTTGTTGATGCAACCAACTGTTGATTTTCTAGTTTGTCTTTTTTATTGTGTGTAGACCAAGGAACGGCTTTTTTTTATGCCGAATGACCCAACATTAACGACAAAGTTAAATGTGGAGTTCAAGTTGATTAAAGGTGCTTTTGTCCATCCTTTTTCCCTTCACGACACTTGACTTCTCTCTCTCTCTCACTTACTCTCTATCCTCTCTCTCTTCAGGCTACAGGTCTTCCAAGGAGGGTTCAAGTAAGCAGGCTCTACTTAATCTGACACAAGATCAGGTTTGGATTTATGATTGCCAAAGCATTCTACTTGTGAGCCCTTTATAATGAGAATATGACTGTTCTCTCTCTGTGTCTGGTCAAGTCTAGAAGCAGGACTGATCCCAGTACTGGTGAAGTCTACAAACTGCTGACTTCTGAGTACTGCAACTAAATGTGTTCCATTTTCTATCATTTTCAGGGTGGAAATTATCTTTTTGAGTTTGATAGCTTCCCTGACCGTGACCAATGTCGGGACTTTGTTGGTTAGTCTTTATGGCATTCATTGACTTGTCCATCAGTTTCATTATCCAGCCACAAGTGGACAATTCTGCTTCAAATATGTGAAAACTTGAAATATACTGAACTTTGTTACATTTATGTGTCTTGTTGTCGATTCCTTATTGTGGTGTGTGATCAAATCCATTTGCACTTTGTTTTCATGTACTAGCTGTATGGGGTTGTACTTGAATATTCTGAATAGTTAGTCAGTAATAACAAACAATCAAACATATTGACATTCGTGTAAGTAAGATTTTGAGTTTGTTTGTTTACCTCTGAAAAGGCTTAAAGATTTTTTTCACTATTTTATATTACTAGTTCAACACCAGCTAGCTCGTTAAAGAGTATGAAGTTACTAGATGATAACCTGCACTGGACATTCCAAGTTGATATTTTAACATTATGGGTTTTATACTTTCAATTCTGTTTTGCCCTTGAACAGTCTCAGCAATTGCGGTTTGTGGGGAAATGGGAAAAGCTACTTCCGAAAAACCTGCTGTTCCGCACGATGAGCAACTCAGTGCAACAGAAATGGGGCGTCGGATTAAGTTACTGCAGGAGAACAGGTGAATAGAACTTTTTTCTGGTTCAATTTTGCAGAAGGCGGGGGCCTTTTCTAAACCTCGTTTGTTATGCTAGCTAATATTGTAAATGTGTCTTGTAACTGTTTCAATTTTACTTGAAATCTGCTGTTATTATTGCTAATTTTCTATCCAAAATTGGCATTTCATCTTCTCCTTTTTATTTCTCGTCCTGTGATATCACTGAAAAGTGTAAATGGTGGCAGTGAATTGCAGAAACTCCATAGGCAATTGGTCATTGGAGGTATTCTATCAGAGGCTGAATTTTGGGCTGCTAGGAAGGTTAGTAGGTAGAAAAACCTTGTTAAATAAATTATTTTTCATAAACATATTAAATCACCATGTTCGCTTAAAGTTTATGAGCTATACCTAGAATCCGTCCTAAGCAGCTGGCGGCTGCTTCCATATACATAACAATATTTTATCTTGCCAATGGATTACAGAAGCTGCTGGAACAGAGTGATAACAAGAAGCCAAAACAGCGGGTAGCTTTAAAAAATGACATGTGGAGTGTAAAACCATTATCTGATGGCCAGGTAAGAGGGAAATCTTCTCCCCGTGGTCTGTTTGTCATACTTGCATGTATACATGGGTTTCATTTTTTCTGATCGGGTGCTGTGTTTACTTTTCCAAGATATATCTAAGCAATAGTTATTTTCTTGAATTCTAATCAGATCCTATTTCTCTTAATTCTAAAGGTACTTAATATTGTGATATGCTTCTGTCTCCTTTTTGGATTGAGTTATAGAATTACCTCTTTAGATGCACAGATAACCTTATGCTCCTTTTACAAATAAATTACTAGAAGCAGATGAAAATGCGATTGTTTTTGGCTTTAAACCTTGTATTGGCAAAAATGTGGTCTGCATTCTTTTCTCTCCCTCTCCCTTCCAATTGGTGACCCGAGCTTGACAATATGTTGTTTTCATTGTTATTTCAGACGAACAGAGTTACATTTAACTTGACTCCAGAGGTTATTCATCAGGTAACATTTTTTGTTTTATGACGTGGTTAAATTGAGTCTTACGGACAAGTTTGAAGCTGAAATTTAGCTCAAACAAGGTCACTATCAATGCACGTTGTTCTTTTTAACAGTAGAGATGATGTAGGTCAAGGATGGGATGCTTCCTCTTTTTAGTTCATTATGAAAAATGGCTACTAGGTCTGATGAGTAGGAGGAGATTTAATAGTGAAAAATAAGGGAACTATCGAGCTAGAAGCCTCAGACAGGAGCATCAATAAAGCAAGAAAAAAAGTTGTTGTATACTGAGGTGGGTGCTGCAAACTGTGCGTGACTACTGAGGTTGGAGGTAGGTTGATGCTTCCCCATGTTTTTGGGCTTGTGAATTGGGATTATGGAAAGTGGGATTTGGTTTTGGTTTAAATTTTGAAGAATGATTCTAGGAATGTGTTTGGGCAACAATCATGTGGTAGGATTTGTTTGGATTATATTGTTTTGAAACACAAATGGTTAAATTAGATTACTTTTTGGAAACCAAATTAGATCATCTCTCGCTTTCTGGAAACAAAAACAATTTAGCTTCAGAAATAATCTAGAAATGCTTCCAAGCTCATTTCCGAAACCAATGGTTCAAAAAGTAAACCAAAGCCAAATCCAAATGCCACTGATGTTGAGTTGCTTTTCTGTTAGTGGACCACAATAAATGTTTCACAAAAAACTGGTATAGTTTTTTAACCAATTAGGTTTGGTTTCTGCATTTGGAAATGTTCTCCAAAAACATTGGAACCAATTACCATTTCAGATGCAGTTGAATTGTAGATTTGAAGAGGTAAAGTTGCATAGAATAAAAATGAGGTAAAATGAGAACATCTGGGCATCAGCTGTTGGGGTAGAATTGCATTGGGCGATTCAGGCGTAACCACAATTACTAAAATTGGTCTATGGATTTTCAAAGCATCACTGTAGTGTTAGAGTTTCTCCAACTTGTTTTGCAATCCGAACAAGATTGCAAAACCATTGAGGAGCTAGCTTTCTAGGCTGTTCCTTGACACTAATTATTGAAGGCCATAACTTGACCACAAGAAGAAGAGAAAGAAGGAGGTTCCAAAATTTGTTTAAAGAACAGAAATCTGGAAAACTATGAAGACAACACATCAACTTAAAACTTTGAGTACATGCTTTGACCAAGACAATTAGAGAAAGAAACTTAAACAATACACTAAGAGCCTGTTTGGATAGGTTTATGACTTATGGCTTATAGCCAAAAGTCATAAGTTAGGATTCCTAACTTATGGTTTTTGGCTTATTGTTGTTATTTTGGCTTAAAACAAATGCTTAAAAACACACTTTAATTTACCCAAATACTACAAAAGTGCTTAAAAGCACTTAAAACAAGGCAATCCAAACAGGCTCTAAGTCAGTTTCCAGGGCTTGCATGTCAAAGTTGAACAAGCTCCAAGAATTTGACCTGGCTTAAAAGATTTATCTTACCACTAGACCAAACGCCAAAATTTTCAAAAGATAGTCTTGTTTATTCGCGAGGTGCATATCATGAGTTCTTCACTGGTATTTAAGTGGAGAAGGTAGAGGGTCAGACCCATTACCCACTGAGTTTCAAACCGTGCTACTGGTCCTTGCAGATTTCTCAGTTATAGAAAAAAATATTTTCTGAAATTTACATCAGAAATGCTCTATGCTTTTACCTACAAAACTTAGTTAATAGTCTTCTTTTCTTTAGCACTAAAATTATTTGAATCTTTTTTACCGCTAGTCCGATATGTGCAGCTCTTTCTGCTCTACAGAGCCCACTACCCCCGCAACTTATTGGCTCTAGGATGTAGTTGGATTCTTTGTTTTTTTAAATAGTCAGACTCTTTGTTCAGTAATCAAAATCTAACACATAAGAAAGTTTAATGGAAAAAAGAAAAACTACTCATATTTGGGTCTCTTTGTGCCTCATTCTCGTCTGTAAGTTGCTGGATTCCTAATTCTTCTAGTTCTGATGTTCTTCCCTCAGTTGTTTAAAGTGTAATTCTAGGCTAGTGTATGAAATTAAACGATAAAAGCTGACAACTGAGCTTTTTCAAGGTTCTGTATATTATAACGAAGCAGTTTGGTAGCTTTTATATGTAACATTGCTTTCTTTGTAGATCTAATCTAATCATATGGTAAATTCTGTTTCAGATTTTTGCGGAGAAACCAGCTGTCCGCCAAGCATATTTAAAATTTGTTCCTGGCAAGGTAAAAATATAGTCAGCAAGTAGTATAGACAAATTTTTGGATTTCAAACCATTTATCTTGTGAGCTTTTCATGCACAAAAGCATGCTGAGATAGATATGCATGCTTAGCTTGTCACAAAACTGACTCATTTAAGATCATTGAAGCATCTTTCACTGAAGCTTTAGGTGAACCCGTTTCAATTACAATTGAATATAGGAGTTGAACAGTCCTTTTCCTTAGTGTAATTCATCTTCAGCTTTCCTTCTTAACTGCTTTACTAAGTGGTAACGAACTCCCAAAACCAGCTATTACAGCGGTGATGTTATGCGAAAATTAATCATGCTGCACTTTTTATCTTCAAATTGAACTTTTGAATTATGAATCTTGTTAGTTGCATGTTGCATCTCTTGCTTCTGCTCTCTATCTCAGATGTCAGAAAAAGAATTCTGGACTAAATATTCAAGAGCTGAATACCTCCACAGTACAAAAAACATTGTTGCAGCTGCTGCCGAGGCTGCTGAAGATGAGGAGCTTGCAGTTTTCTTGAAGCAAGATGATATGTTAGCATTTGAAGCTCGGAAGAAGGTGTTCACCAGATAATTACCGTTTTCATTGTTTCTAACGACATCTATCCTAAAAGAACTTCCACCAAGTATTCTTGTTTCCCTCTTCTATCTCTCTCTCTCTCTTCCAAGAGAGAGGATGGATGGAGAAGAACTTCGAGAAGTCTTTACATCATTTATATTCTTTTCAGATCAGAAGAGTGGATCCATCTCTGGACATGGAAGCAGATGAAGGTGATGATTATATGCATCTCCCGGTACATCAACGAAACTTTATTCTGCAATGCAATTTAATCATCTATGTTGGATAGGACCTGCTGTTCTTGTATATGCTTTGATCTAATCCGTTAAAAGAGAATTGGAGCTAACCCATTTTCATATGCCATGGTAAAAATAGGATCATGGGCTACCTCAGGGTGAAACTAAAGAGATTCTAGAACCACAGTACGAACCATTCAAAAGGTCTTTCTCGCAATGCCTCAATCAGCATGCAGCAGTGGTTCTTCGAGGAAGAGTTATAGGTAAGCTTCTTTTAACAAGCTCTATCAATAACACCATTCCACTATAACTGAGTAAGTTCCTTTAAACTTTTTTCTCGTCTGAGACAAATTGTGAAGCAGACTAAAGTTGTCTCTATGATGGCACTTTTGTGTAAAATGATGATGATTTTATGTGTACACTACTGATTCTTTGTTATGCATCATTGATGTGTCTTCCATGTGGATGTCCTTGATATCTGCTGCATAGAGTTGGGAGAGGGGAACGTGTTAGGAGAACCTTACATAATGTATTAGCGGTTCTGGCTGCCTTTGTTTAAGTTGCTATTTTTTCATATTTGACGTGATATTTTTCCTTATTATTGTCTCTTCAATCTGGGAAGACGTTGAGCTGGGTGACACAAGATCTGTTGCTGAAGCATTCACCAGGACAAATCAGGGTAAAATGCATTTACTACTCATACAGTTGTCCATTTATCTAATTCTAGTTTCAAGCCCGAAAAAGGCTTATTCAAGTCATTTCATTTGGTGGAACAGCTGAACTAGCCAATGAAGTGTCTGATGAGAATGTATATAGAGAACGCATAAACAAAGTTTCTCGAGTAGCTGAGATTGAGGATCTTCAGGGACCTCGAGACCCACCCGTTGCATTGCTGAGTATCAAGGTGTGGCGTTCATCAGCTCTGTTTTTGTTCTGCTCTGCTCACATCAACCACGATTTCATTAGGTTATCTAATATATGATTGTTTCCAAAATCAGGATCCTCGAGACTACTTTGATTCTCAGCAGGCAAATGCAATAAAGGCTTTGGGAGATGCTGAAACAGGGATAAGACAGCTGAAATTTAGTGTGAGCAAAGAAGAAGCCTTTTGCTCGTTGAAGGACTCCATCTCTGAGATAAATTCTCAAGGATTTATCGAACCAATAATTAGTCCAGAAGTAGCTCTCAAGGTACTATACATTTTTTGAAGTTAGGAAGTTGCCATTCAATGATATCATATTGAAATGGAGAAGTTGAACTATATATCATTGTTTACAGGTTCTCAACGGGCTTAGTCAGAATATCTCAAGTACAAAGTATCATCTGGGAAAGAATCCCCATGAGAGTGTCTTAGATCAGTTGCCTAGTGCAACTAAAAACGAACTATTACTTGTGAGTTGTTTTAGAGGGTGATTTAATTATTCTGAATCTAAAATCTTTGCCCAGACTTTATTACAGCTCTTAAATTCTGTTAACCATGACAAATGATAATTTTCATTCTACTTCTAGCATTGGACATCAATTCAGGAATTATTGAAGCACTTCTGGTCATCTTATCCAATAACGACAAAATATTTCTACACCAAGGTAATTTTTTGAATATCAATATTGTATTAGCCCTTATAAATAAGGTAAAAATTGTATTAGGCTACCGCTTTTGTTACCGGCAAAATTATGTTGTTATGGTCCGAAAGATTTAGTGTTCAGGCATTTTTGCTTGTTTTAATTGTCTGATAGATCCAAAATTTGGGTGCATCTTATGTATTAACTATATTATGTAATGGTCATGCGATGATGCATACGATCTTTATTTAATAATTTGATCTTGTGATAACATAACATTTTTGTTATTTATTTCATTGTTTTTTCCTTCTTATATTGAATCAATTTCAACGAAGAGTTCCATCCCTCAAGTCTTTCTAATCCTCGTCGTTTGATAGGTGACTAGGTTAAAGGATGCAATGTCTCAGATATATCCCAAGTTGCAGGTAATGATCTTTTGGAAATGGATAAATATGCACTTCTGGACCTTTTTCCCTTTTGCAGCATCATTGCAGATTCTTTCTGTTTTTGCTTTTTTCCTTTATTTTAAATCTCTAATGCACCAACAAAGCATGGCCTAAATTTTGTTGTGCAACTTTTTTACATGCTTTGTATTTTGTTGTGCAACTTTTTTCAATTTCATCTTTGGATACAAATTTTCTGAATAATGTGGCAGAAGATAAATCGATAGTGCTAACTTGACTAGCTTGGGTTTGGTATACAGGTGCAATCGTTAAGTTGATTTGGGAAATAAAATAGTTCATTATAGAACAATGTCATTTTTGTAACTATAAGAAAACACCAACAGTTTTGAGGTGGTTGTGGTTTTGAGATTAGTTAAACACTCCATAATTCTTCTGAATTTGACTTTTTTCCTTTTGAAGTTCTCAAGAAATCATTTCATCAATATATTAATGATCTCTCGTTGCTTTATTATTTTGAAAAAAGATTGATGTAAGCAATAACAGGAAAATTTAAATTACCGAGAACAAGCAAATGGAAAAATGCTGATATGGGGAAAAACCAAGAAGATGGTGGTTGGTGCTTCTTTTTTTTTCTTTTTTTTTTTGCTTGCAATAACTACGCCTCAGTCCCAAATCGAGTTGGAGTCTAAGGGTGAACAATGAAGTAAAATAATAAATGACATAGCAAAGCAAACAGGTGCTTGCTTTGCTGGTCAGGGAAATTCTTGGTGGTAGGGCTGATGCAGGGGAAGTGAAATTGCTTTCCTTGCCAGCCACTCTATAGTTGCAGTTTGATAATGTTTGTTTCTTGTTATCTTTAGGCATATTAGACTTGAGGAGTTGTTTCTTGTGTGATGTTAAGTTTCAAATTTTTGGTTGAACTTTCAGGAGATCAAGGAATCTGTGCAATCGGATATCAGACATCAAGTTTCCCTTCTTGTACAGCCAATGCTTCAGGTTAACTCTTCTGGCTTCAGGACACTAATAGTTGAGTTTGAGAGTACTCTAGCAGCAGAAAAATTATACGAATATTCGAGATGATAATGTTCTTTTGTCTCGAGTTATATCATTTTGACATCCGCCCGATGGAAGATATCCCCATCTTCTTTTAATTAAGTAAAGTGCTTACTATAGGAAGAGTTCTATTATTTTGAATCTCACGGCAACATATGTTTTTCCGCAGGCTTTAGATGCTGCCTTTGCCCATTACGACGCAGATGCACAGAGGAGATCTGCCAAAAGTGGGGAGAGACCAAATGGATTTGTTTAGGCAATTTTCCCCCCTTTTCACCCAATCTTTAAGCCCTTTTATAATCTGGGAGTTACTATACACAAATGTACATCTAACAAAAATTTTGTTTGGAGTGTGTTCTTAGCATATTTTATATCTTGACAGTTCCTATTGCTGCTACTGCCTGAGGAAATTGTACATCTAATGGAAATTTGTTGAGTTAATTCTAAAAAATGTCTTTTTTTCTCTTCATTTTAGTTGGCTGATCTATTGAAGAACTTTTCCCTTCTTCAATAGCTCGTACTAAAGCACCTTATGCAGTTTGTCCAATGAAGGAAGGGGGAAAAATACAGCTAAAAGTATTACCGGTTTTGTGAGTTTCATACTTGAACTATCAGGGGTATGAGTTTTCTACTTGAACTATCTTCAAATATTTATTGAAACACACTTAAATTATTCGTTATTTTCTTTTTCTACCTAAATGATGGTGATATTTCAGGTAGGAAAAGCAATCAATTGATAGTTGAGGTGTATTTTGAAAAACATTTGATGATAGCTTAGACAGAAAAAGTGAGTACCTCATAATTTGGGTAAGAAACTCAAAAAATCCAAATACTTGATGTGTTTTCCACCTTTCACTCTTATCCAATCAAAAAAATAAGTTATGTCCGTTAAAGTTTGTCCTTTGAACTATTCGAAATTGAGCAACTTTGTTTGCCGGTAAGACTTTTGGTCTAATCTTATCGACTTATCCTACCAATAGAAAAAGTCTAATTTTAGAGTAGCATTTTAACCCATAGATGATTTGTTGACCGTAATACGATCACAATCTCGTTATAACGATATTTTATTAG
>JACEIK010000386.1:265847-294032 GCA_018107945.1 Datura stramonium | reverse complement strand
ATATTCGTACTCTTTCTATTTTGAGGGTTAAAATGGTCAACAAATATTTTTTTTTCTTTTTGATACAAAAAAAAAAATAAACTAATCTTTGCATACGTTTACTTATAAAAACCAAATGAGATTTAAACATCAAATGTCAGTATACTTATATACGAAATTTTCAGACAAACGCTATCACTGTAATGAAATTTTCAAATAGAGATATTGTCACTTATAAATAATACCTATATGATTTACATATATAGATTCTTTGATGTGTTTCTTTCGAGACAAATAATTTTTTTGTGAGACGTAAGTTTATATTTTTGCATCATAATATCTCATAAGTTATATTCTGCTTCTTTAAAGAACTTATGTTTCGCTAAGTAAGTTCAATTTTGAAGAACAAAAATTAAAGATCAGCTCATTTGAGAGACAAATTATACGATTAAATAGTTGCTATGGTAATTTGGGTAGTATCTCTAGCAAGCACAAATTAATGAACCAATCATTAAAATTGTAAATCACAGATATTTCCAAAAGACTATAACACCTTACATTATCAAATTGATAACATAATTCTTACATTGAACAAAACAATGGTAGGGCAATTATAACAACAACAATAACAACAATATTTGTTTGTCGGGGTAGAGTTTACATAGACTATTCCTATTTTAAAAAGATATAAAGGCTATTTTCGAAGGATCATCGGTTCAAATACACTAAATCAAAATAGTTGTTAAAAAAAAAAAACAATAAAAAATAAAATTAAATGTTGCTAATAGTAGGATGGAGGAGAATGGTAATCCAAGAAGGGCCTTCTTCCTTCATCAACATGAATTGAGTGTTTCAATTTGTGAAATCCATCTTTGTAAACTCCAAATCCAAACAACAAACCAATTTTAATTTTTTCTTTGAGTTTGTTCGATGGATCGAGATATGTTGCCTGACTATTATGCCAAAGGCGTTATTGGTTTAAATGGTGGGAAAAAGAGTGAGAATATATATAGTTGAGAAATGAGGGAAGCAGTTACAAGTCTATAAAAGAGAGAAAAAAAATATACGATTACCTAGAAAAAAAGTAGAGAGACGAACCTATTATCTATGAAGTTTCCGTTCTCAAATGATTTTTTGTTACAAAAAGTGTTTAAGTCATGTAACTGTAGAAAAATATCAAAAAATTTACATCATTTTAGTCTTTATCCAGCCCCGATGAAAAAAATAAAATCACTTCTTATGGAGGCTTATATCCATACATAGAAAAAAGTTGCTACGCGTTTTTATCTTTTCTTATTTTGCCTATTAGATAATTACAAAGTAAATTTCATGATGGAGATTAATTAACAATCTAATGAAAATGGTATTTTATCATATTTATATATATAACTTAAATTCAATAATAAAAAAGTTTATTAATTTCTTAATACGTGTAAAAAAAATGTTTAATTAATATTTCCATTAAGAGGGAAATGTATTGCCTTTCGATGAACATTAAATTACTGTTTACTCTATTAATATTTAATTTAATAGTGTCTTTAGTTTCATTTTTTATTGGATTTTAATCCAAAAAGATTCTAGTAAGAAATCACGAGTACTTTGAAGGAAAATTATGGTTAAAGATGCTAGTAAATAAAGACATTTATTATTTTCGATTCCAACTATATATTTAAAACTTTTAAAATTTATGTTTATACTAAAAGCTAGCACTATATAGTACATATATTTTTCTTTGCATGGCCTGAATTATTTGTTGTTAGAGGTACATTCATTTAAACCTGACTCATAGGTTCGATACTATACATTATTTGTTAGACGAAATATTGCATCAGAAAAAAAAATTTGTATCTGAACACAGGATCTGATTTAGACTAAAACCACCATATATATATATAAGGTTTTTTTTTTTAATCAAAGATAGAAAAAGACCAGTAGCTCTTCATGCACTACAAAGCTAAGCACACAACAATTTAACAACAGCAAAATCCTTATAGGTTTAAAAAAGAAAACCACCTACTAGCAGCAGAAACCTTACCAGTTTAGAAAGGAAAAAAAAAAGTATGCTAGAGCCAAAAAAAAAGAGTAGCAACAGCGAGACAGCCAATATCAGCACAAGCACACCAAAAAGGACCAACAATGCCAAAACAGCATCACAACGCACTAGAACGCACCAGCAGACAGATTAACAAAACATGCATTAGAAAACCAAAGTTAACTTCCACAGAGTTGCACCAGAATAATGGAGCACTAAAGCTTCAGCTAGAATAATAAATACAATGTCCAATAACACACTAAATGTAATCTCACGAGTGGGGTCAAAGGTGTGTACGCTGTGGTACCCTACCTTGTGAAGGAAGGCTGTTTCAGTGTTCAACAACTCAAATGTAAAAAAGAAAAACAAAAAAACTACTAGATGTTTTCTTTCTGCACAATCTACTATTATGCCCAATTTGATGGCATATTTTGCAAGTGCGATGAATTGATCACTTTTTAGCTGGTTGTTCATCTAATTCTCTTTTCCTTTTAATTGGTTTTCTACCTCTCCTCTTCTCCATTTCCTCATTAGGTGCACAACAGGTTGATCTAAGGCTGGTCATTTGCTCGCATTCTAGCATTCTTTAGTGAGTAGAGGATGAACAAATTTGGTAGGATCCTCCCTAATATGAGCCATGCAGCATAGAGCAGGTCGGCATGACACTCCACTTATTTGCCATTCTCTGCATTGACATGAGGACCACAGAATTTTTCAAGTCGTGCACTTCAAGTAAGTGTTTGTTAACCCTGAAACAAATCAACTTTCTTCCTTCCTTCTTTGTGAGAAACTGTTTCTCTCACTTTTGGTGGAATCAGAGTGTCCAAAGAAAAAGCTTCTTCATACCTCTGTTGAAATCTAGTATAGTTTTTCTTCTAATCCATTTCAATAAAGTAAGAATTGTTTCTCTCTTACTATACCACAAAAGCATTGAAAGACACAGTCATGTTGGAGGACTACAATATTAACTAAATTAATTTTTCTTTTTCAAATAAACTTAACTTCCTTGAGATATTCACATAAAGCATATAATAAGACTGTTATTGTCTAAGATGGGATACAATGGAGAAAAGACTTAGACAAAGGCGGAGGGAGTTTACAAGGTAAGTCAAAGCGTATGCCGGGCACCAACCCAAAGTGGATGCATGCCTTCCCAAAGACCAAAAAAATACTCTTTCTATCTTTTTCTGAAAAAGTTATGAGCACGTACGATAAGCTAAAGTTTGGATAATTCAAGTGGTGCTGCTGTTTTCTACAAGGACTGTTCTTTTGTCAGAAACAACAACCCTTTCCATCATTCTATTAGCTGATTGCTTGTTCTTGCTGCTGGCATTAGTTCTACCATTTCCTTCAACAGTTCGTTGCAATATCCGGACTGGTATCCCACCCAAGTCAAAATCTTCCTTCAAAGATCTAGTTAGGAACCTCAAATCTGTATCTGATAGCTGGGTTTTCCCGCTCATAAATGCAATAAAGGTTGGCGGTCTAGCTTTCACCTGAGTGAAATACTTGATCTTGGGTTGAGCTGCCTGGTCTTTCCAAGAATGTCTGCTCATGACCTTGCGTAGCCAACGGTTAAGACGAGCAGTTGGCAATCTCAAACACCACTTTTCATACGTTTCAACAACCTGATGCATGACAGCTATCTGACTCTTTCCTTCTAGAGCTGAAACAAATATAACAGGTATCCCTGTGACCTGGGGAATAACTGTCTGAATTTCTTGAGGAACAGCTTCAATTACGCTCTTGTACAATTTGGAATTTTCTTTCCCTCTTAGAAGATCCATCTTATTTACAATCACAACCAGACCACGTCCTTCCTCTATCGCTCGCCTTGCTATAACTACTTCAACATGCTTCATGCTTCGCCTAGCTTTTGCAATCTCTTCTGCATCGAGGACCAAAACAACTACATGTGCTCTCATAAGGTGTTTCCTTGATTGCATAATACTTAAGGATGCAGGGCCCTTTTCCTGCTGTTTTGTCCTCTCCAACCAGCCTGCTGTATCAACCAAATAAATGGTTCTCCCTTCGTACTGAAATTCAGCGCGGATGGAATCTCTAGTCAAACCAGCCTCAGGACCAACCAAAACACGATCTTCTTGCAAGATTGTGTTCAACAAGGTTGACTTTCCAACATTGGGCCGCCCAACAATTGCCAATTGCAATGGCAATTTACACTCCATATCCTCAGAGGAGTCATTCTCGTGGATCTCATCAGCACATATGTTGTTTTGCAGCACATATTCTTCAAGTAATGGTCTAAGAGTTTCATGAAGTTCAGCCATGCCGAGTCCAGTCTCAGCAGACAAAGCAATGGGATCGCCAAATCCTAAGGTATAAGCCTCACCGGCAGCAGCTGCAAGAGAACCATCACAGTCATCAAGTGATTCAGCTTTATTCATCACCACAATTGTCTTCATTCCAGGTGCATTCTTCCTCAACCACTTCCCAACATCCAAATCCATAGGCAGCACTCCATCTCTTGCATCAACTAATAAGAGTGCAAATTGAGTTTTTGACAGCACATTTCCGGTCATTTCTGCAGTTCTACCAAGAACAGAACCAGAAGAAGCCTCTGCTTCTATCCCAGCAGAATCCAACACCTTAAACCTCAAATTTCCCAATTTTGCAACACCTTCTCGTATGTCCCGAGTAACATGGTCAGTAGGAGTGTTGTATACAAGGGCCTCCCTCCTTCGTATCAAACGGTTAAACAATGCTGATTTCCCTACATTGGGGCGTCCCATGATTAAAACCGTTGGCAGCTTGTTAATATGAATCTGTGTAAAATCAACCATCTCTCCAGTGGGATGTTTAGCTTCCAGTCCTCCTCTACCACTATTAGCAGCAGCAGCATTAACATTGAAACAAGCATCGCCATCTGAAGCACCATTATCATCTGCCCTCTCTTGACCTAACAAAGTGCAGAATTTGGCAACTTTCTGAAAGAAAAAAGGATTTGGAAGAAACACCAATTTGACATGTTTTGATCCTGAAACTGGAATTCTTCCACCACCAAACTTTGTAGAATTACTTGATGACAATCCAATCGTCTCATTGCAGCTTGAAGTAGAACTAGACAGAGTTCTGTGGCAGCAGCTTTTGTGGAGTTCTGAAGTGATTTGGTCCGGTAAAGTAGTTGCTCTGAAGAGGATACGGAAGCTATAGTGGCTTTTCCGCCTGAGGAAAGGCTTTAAATTTCTCACTAACATGATTGGAGAGCTGGACCACCAACCTGAGAGTTATCGCGGCATCGATCTGGACCACGATCACCTCACGAAAAGCTTTATGGTTTCAGGAGCAGAGAAGTAAGGTGGATCTCGGTGACTGAAAGATGAAGACGGGCGGCGACAGTGGTGGTGTTGCACGGCGGAGAGCGGCCGAAGAGGTGAGGTTTAAAGGCGGCGAAAGATGGAGACGTGAATCTGTTTGAGACCTAGTATATTAATTAACCAAAATTGGCAAAATTAGTCCATATGACCCGCTCGAACTTTTAAATTTAGGCACTTTATGTTAATTCTTTCTTATCAAATTATCTATTATTTTAAAATTTAATAACAAAATTAATATTTTTTCCTATTGTATCTCTAGTATAATTTTTCTCGAAGAGTATAAAGTGTTTGCTTGGAGTAAACATTTAATGTAGAGAATATAATTTAGATATAAATATAATTAAAATAGTTAAAAGTTTTTAATAATTAATACTTTTTAATGGGAAGTGTAAAACAAAAAATCATAGATAATTTGAGATGGAGAAGTAGTTTGAGCTTATTTTAGCTTAATTTAATTTAACTTATTAAAAAAGAATAATTATACTGAAACCTTATTTATTTGCAATTAACTTAGATCATTAAATGTAATTATTTACGTTGAGGTTATATTTTTGTGTGAATACTTTTTACCCCACTCTATCCACAATCATCAATCGGCGTCATTAGCCTTCTCTATCATCAGTCATCACTATTACTGTCAATCATCATTACCATCGTCAAGCATCAATCACCATCACCCACCTCCTTCACCATCACAACCATGGCTGGCAACCATCACCATTATCGGTCGTTACCACATCTACCGCATTCATCATTATAATTATATAAGGCTATACATCGGTTAAATCAAAAATTCTAATCGATAATTAGGTTATCGAATTATTGATTCGGATTATTAGTCTAACAGTTTGATTACCAATTTACTGTCACGGGTTATTAAATTATTGGTTTGACCATTTTTTTGTAGTGAGTTATTAAATTATTGGTTTGACCATTTTTTGTATGGGTGAACCGATAACCCAATAATAATTTATTAAATTACAATTTTAGCCTTCAATGTATAAAGTATCCCAACAAGAATATGACTTAGTATCAATGAAAAGTGAATGAGATGTTATTCAAATCTAAACTAAAGTTTATTGCTTTAGTTGCACTAGTTCTATGTGTTTTTTCTCAATTAACGCACTTTTTTCTAGCTAAACATGCTTATGGGTTATGACTTATGAGCTTTTTCATATGATATGTTAATAATTAACCTGATAATCAAATCGATAACGATCAAAAATTGATTAACCGATATCTCAAATGTTCTTTAGTGGTTTAGCATGTCTATAAAGCGATAAGCGATAAGTTGAACCGATAACTTTTAAAATCGAACCTACCGATACACAGTCATATTATTATATCCACTTCCACCACAAACCACAATCACTACTGCTGCCACCTCCACCACCACTATCATTCACTATTATCATCGTGCCTAATCCCTACTTCCAACCACCTCCACCGTTACAACTAGCGCCATCAACAACTACCACCAACACACTGTCAATCACCACATGTTCTTCAACCAGCCTCACCATCGCAACCATGACCACCACTACTAATGGTCACCATCAGACCATTCACTACAATAACAACTACCTTCACCATCAGAACTATCACCACCACTATTATTAGTCACTAGCACCAACTATTATCATCACCGTTAGAAACCATATTCACCATCACTAGCAGTGAACATAAATATTTCATCTTTTTAATAAAATACAATAATTTTATTTAAGTATATTTATATTTTAAATATTTAATTACCTTTTTATTTAAATAATATATTTAGTTTTCTTACAAATAAATAAATTATGCATATTCAAATATTGAAAAATAAAAGGTTTTCATCATTCAGTATTCAAATCTAAAAATAATATCTTAACCATTTCAAATAAATATACAAATTCAAATATTTTAATTTTAACGAAAACAAATGAGGTCTGTTGAGTTGAAAATAAAAGAGATACCTAACTTTTTTTAAAAATTATATAATTTGATTTATTTTTAAAAATAAAATAATATTAAAAGTATATTAACATANTACCAAAATATATCTATAGCCTATAAGAGTCTAGTAGCATTATTCTAAACAGGAAATACCACTAGATCCCTATTTCTTATAAAATAATAATTTCTCACCCATCTTCTTCCCATAATATTATTACTCCCCCCAAAAGTCCCAATCTATTCATTACTTTATCACACTCTAACACAGTCACACTACTCAATCTTGCACTTAATCCGATCTCTGTCTCCAAATCCCACATTCAAATCCTCCATCTGCATCTTCTTCTTCGAATCTCTACCCATATACCCGTCAATTGATACCCCAAGGATTGTATTGTTGCTTTATTCAAAGGATTTATGGCTTCCGCCGGAAATCCAAACCAGCCCGGTGGAGTACCGTTTGATATGCATAAATTCTTCAAGCCTGCAACTACTCCACCCCCACAACCCCCTTCAACAATCCCCAGTTCACAGAACCCCATTAATCCGAATTTGATTTCTTCCCCATTTCCGCCTCCTTCAGCTTCATATCCTCCGCCCGCCGCCGCCGGCGGTACCGGAGGACTGTACTACCCACCCCAGACAACCCCTTTTCACCATATACCTCAATTCAATCACCATATCCCCCCACAGTACAGCAACCACACACCTCAACAAGATGGCCATTTGCATCCGCAAAGATCCATGTCTTTCCCTGCTCCACCACTTCAACCACCCACCCCTACTAGTCCTCACCAGTTCTTGAATCCTGGAAATAACCCGAATCCTAACCCTGGGGCTCGGCTCATGGCTTTGTTAAGTGCGCCACCTTCAACTCTCGAAGTTCCTCAGCAACCCACTTTGCAAATTCCTCCTTTACAGCCTACAACTTCTGGGTCTGAGCTTTCTGATTTTTCTGCTTCACCAAGTGTTGGTATTGCACATTCAGGAACTAGCCCGATACGAATGCCGAGTAGTAAGTTACCTAAAGGGAGGCATTTGAATGGGGATCATGTTGTTTATGATATAGATGCTAGGTTGCCTGGAGAAGTGCAACCTCAACTGGAGGTGACTCCCATTACCAAGTATGGTTCGGATCCGGGCCTCGTCTTAGGCAGGCAAATTGCAGTTAACAAAAGCTATATATGTTATGGACTCAAATTGGGAGCTATTCGTGTTCTTAACATTAACACCGCCTTGAGGTCATTACTTAAAGGTCTTGCACAGGTTGGCCTTTTCCGCAAGCCTACATTTTTTGTTGTAATGGTTCTGTTATTTATTGGATCTATTTCATTGATGTGCCTAGCTACATTATATGTGAATTTCCATACTCTTTTGTTATGTGAGCTATTTATGAACATTATAAATACTTGTGCTAGTTGGTATTGCATAAAATGCTAGTGATAGTAAAGATTGTAGAGATCTTACTGGACTCCTATTGGGAAATAACTTGCCATGCACCAACCATGGTACCATGATTAATCAATAAATTGAGGTTAGAAAATATATTAGTTAAACTTAATTTTTTGTTATTTAAGTCATATTAATAATCTGTCCTTCAAGTGATAAATTTTGTACAAGAGACACATGTTATGCACCTACTGCTTTAGTGCATATGCCAGGTGTTAGTAAGTTTTTTTTCCGGGTAAAGTAAGTAAATTGCATTAGAAAGGCATCAAGAAGATGCAAGATTACAGAGAGAAAAAACTAATAGCTTCGCAACATAGCTACATGAAGCTAAAGTAAAAGCAAAAACATGTGAAAACAGTCAAGGCATCAAGCAGATGCAAGATTACAGAGAGAAAAAACTAATAGCTTCATAGCATAGCTACATGAAGCTAGAGTAAAAGCAAAAACATGTGAAAACAGTCAAAAGTATTTTACCTTGGAACTCTGTTAGATGAGAGCCAAAGAGCTAACAAAAGAACTCTGCTGGTAAGTATTTTCTCAAGTTGTGATGTGCTTGTAACAATTGTTTTTGTCAAGTTGAGTATTTTTGTGGATTGGGGGGGTGGGGAATAAAAAAATCATTAAGTTTTGTCGTTTTCCGAAAATAGAGGGATCTTTATGGAGAAGCTCTAATTTTTGGTACTGTTCAGTGAAGTCATGATATTCACTTTTCCACTAGGTGCGTGTGAAATTGAAACATGCATGATTTTTCATGGGATATTGGAATATATAGCTTATTTAAAAATGTGTGACACTTGATTTCACACTTTGTCATCATATTCTGCTGTCACATATAATGCAGCAGTATGCACATATGATTGGTTCTCTAGACATGGCTCTGAAATAAACACCATACTGGGTATGTTGTTGTACTTTCAAGTAAAAACCATCTTCCTTGTGTTGTTTTTAGAAAAGGGACCATATCCTCACGTTTAGAGCTGCTATTACTGTTTGGCCTTGGCGTGGCGTTTGCTTATTTTGGATTGGTGAACTGACTACTAAGTACAATTTTACTGCTGACTCCATTTGGGTCCTAGCGCACCAAGGAAGGTTAGTTTCTTTGTATGGTTGGCGGCAACGGGTGCGATATTAACAGCGGAGAATCTGAGAAAGAGGGGAATTACCTATGTCAGCTTTCATGTGTAAAAGTGCAGGTGAAAGTGTAGATCATCTTCTTTTGCATTGCAAGGTGGCTAGTCGGTTATGGAGGGTGGCCTTAAAATTGTTTAGGATGCAATGGGTCATGTCAGGTACAGTGGAGGAGGCCTTGCAAAGTTGGACTCATAGAAGGGTGAAGGAAAGCCTAAGGGCATGGTGCATTGGCCCCTTAGCAATTGTGTGGGTCATTTGGAAAGAGAGGAATAGAAGGGCTTTTGAAGGGGTGAGACTTGATTTTGTAAAAATGCAGAGTAGCGTTTTGTCCCTAGTTTCTTTTAATGTACTCGCGAGGTCCCAATTTGTATAGAGGATTGGATCTCTTTTGTTGAGAACCATATTTTGGCGTAGGTTCTCTTCTTTTGGGAAATGGCTTGTAGACGGGGGTATCCCCCAAAATGTTAATAAAATTATTTAACTTATCAAAAAAAAAAACCCATCACAAATTAGGTTTATTTGTAAAATAAAAATCAATAAATTTGTCTTGTTTGGTTTAGGAACGCAAAAACAGATCTGTATTGTAGGACTATGGTAATTGGAAGCTTATGATATGTTTTATCATTCTTTTGGAGTATGGCATTATTGTATTCATCTAAGTTGTGAATTTTCTTTCAGAGGGTCACCGACATGGCTTTCTTTGCTGAGGATGTTCACCTTTTGGCTAGGTAGTGCTATTCTCTTTTATTCATATCAGGTATTATGTAAGTTCTTCATCTATATAATTTTTCTGATGTTTCAGTGCAAGTGTCGATGGGCGTGTTTATATATGGAAAATTACTGAAGGACCAGATGAGGAAGATAAGCCTCAAATTGCAGGGAGGATTGTCACTGCTATTCAAATTGTTGGTGAAGGGGAATCTGTTCATCCTCGAGTTTGTTGGCATTGTCACAAACAAGTACCATAAATCTTTCTCTCCTTTTTATTTTGGAACCCTTTTCTGGCATAGTTATTCTCTACTAGATTTCTGCTTAACTATTATCATGCCCTCTTCAACAGGAAATTCTTGTGGTCGGGATTGGAAAACATGTTCTAAAAATTGATACCACAAAATTCGGAAAAGCTGAAGTTTTTTCAGCAGATGAACCTCTCAGGTGTCCTGTTGACAGGTTGGTTGATGGGGTACAACTTGTTGGTACTCATGATGGAGAAGTGACTGATTTGTCAATGTGCCAGTGGATGACCACTCGATTGGTATCTGCGTCGGTGGATGGCACGGTTCGTGAGAGTTCTGCTTATTGTCTGTTAAACTGTTTGCATTTATATATGCTTTCTTTGCTCTATGTAGCAGCCATATCATTCAATGCATTTTCATTTATAAAATGATGATTCAGCAACAAGTCCGACCAGAACTTTTTATCTCTGATTTGTCATGCTACAAGTCATTGTTTTTCATGAGATGGCACCCCATGCATTTTAAAACAACCAACTAACAATTGTCATGGGAATATTTGGTAAGAATATTATGTAAAATATAGAGCTAACAATAAAAATGTTATCGTAATAAAACAATATCCGGATTGTATAGATTCCTGTGTTCTCTTGAATTGAAAGCAACAAATCTCCCAGAATGTGTGCAGTCCTTTGCTAGTTATGAGGAAGTGAGCAATGCCATACTGTAACTGATGGTTTCTTCTTTAATACTTGCACAGTTTTAGGTTTATGCATTTTTCACCCTTGAATTTTGTTAATGTGTAAAGTTCTGAAGACAAAACAAAACAAGAAGAGAAAAAGGATGTGATTTGTGTCCTGTGAAAGGGAAAAGGTTATCTGATGTTGAACTATGGATTTATCTTCTGCTTTGATAACTAAGGTTGGTTGCTCATGACTTGTGCATGTGGTTTGTATCTTGTTTTACAGATAAAGATTTGGGAAGACCGGAAGCCACAGCCAATTGCGATTCTCAGGCCTCATGATGGTAATCCTGTTAATTCAGTCACCTTCCTGGCTGCTCCAGACCGCCCAGACCACATCGTACTCATCACTGGGGTATGTGCTAATATAGTTTGTAGCAAGCATCTTTTGATAGAATCAGATGTCTGCTTTGAGGAATAACCTGTGGTTTTCTAAAGGGATCATGCTTTAGGAGACTAGTTGCTACGCTTTCAGAAGTTGATCTTGATTTTATTTTATTTTTCTCTATAAGTCTGCGTCTTGGTTTTTTCTTGTGTTTAGTTCTTCAAATGTAACCAGTCAAAGGTACACAGGGTTTACTTAATCGGGAAATGAAGATATGGGTATCAGCAAGTGAAGAAGGCTGGTTGCTTCCTAGTGATGCTGAATCATGGCACTGTATACAAACATTGGAGTTGAAGAGTTCTGCTGAAGCTTGTGCTGAAGACACTTTTTTTAACCAAGTTGTAGCCTTGTCTCAAGCAGGTCTGCTCTTACTAGCGAATGCAAAAAAGAATGCCATATATGCTGTTCATCTAGAGTATGGCCTGAACCCAATGGCAACCCATATGGATTACATAGCTGAATTTACAGTTACAATGCCAATTTTGAGTTTCACTGGGACAAGTGATTTACTGCCTCATGGTGAACAGATTGTTCAGGTGTACTGTGTACAGACGCAGGCTATTCAGCAGTATGCTTTGGACTTATCCCAATGCTTGCCACCTCCTATGGAGAATGCTGCGGGCTTCGAAAGGACGGAATCTAGTGTTTCACGTGATGCTGCCAGTACTGAAGGATATGCTCCTGTTGATCCTGCTGGTAGTAAACAAATGGAGTTTCCTTTAACTAGTTCTGCACCCAAATCTTTAGTGAATGAGAGTGCCACAGAGATCGTAGCTACAGCCAGACCTCCTACGACTGATGCACGCACTGCGTTGGCCACCTCTGTGGAATTTGCTTCTTCCATCATGGAATCTAAATCAGCTAGTTTACCCAGTATAACTACTGATACTGGTATTGCTGCCTTTGCATCACTACCACCTTTGAGTCCTGAGTTGGCTAGAAAACTTTCTGGTTTCAGAAACATATCAAACAGCTCTGAGACTGGTCCCTCTGTCAATGACCATTTTGGGGATTCTAAAGCTGTTGAATATTCAGTTGACAGGCAATTGGATGCCATTCATCCAAACTTGACTGGCCTTACTTCGTCGGATGGTGACCCAATGAATAATGAAGATGAAGTGTCGCGTGATGATGGTTCTTCGGGGATTAGTAATCCAATTAAATTCAAGCACCCTACTCATCTGGTGACTCCTTCAGAGATATTGATGGCTAACTCATCCTCTGAGGTAAACCATGTTAATGAGCATACAAGTGAGGGAGAATCGAGTATCCCGGATGTTGTAATCAACAAGGAAGCCCGCAATGTGGAGGTGGAGGTTAAGGTTGTTGGTGAAACGAGATTCAGTCAAAAAACTGATACTGGCTCTCAAGAAGATACTTTTGTGTCAGAAAACAAGGAGAAACCCTTTTGCTCTCAGGCATCTGATCTTGGAATAGAAATGGCTCGAGAATGTCGTGCCTTATTGCCTGAAACCTATATTGTCGAGGAATCCAGGCAGTTTGATGGGGCTTCTGGAACTGAGCAGCTGACCCAAACGTCAACTGCCCCTGAAGAAGATTGTGACTGTGCGACTGAGATCTCTCGAAATAATTTGGACTCAAATGTGCAAGTTTCTGCTCATCAACCTTCAGCTCCTAGTGCCAAAGGGAAAAAGCAAAAGGCAAAGAACACTCAAGGATTTGAACCAGCTTCACCCTCACCTGGTGCTTTCAACTCATCTGATTCCAACGAGGGTGGTGTCAGCTCAAGTAACGCTTCTATGGAAGCTGCAGTCTCACAAATTTTGTCCATGCATGAGAAGCTAAATCAGGTGCCTGCTTTGACTCAAGGGACTGTGTGCATAAATTTGTAAAACTTTAATGGTCTTAATATTCTTGTTATTGTTCTAATTTATGATGCTTTTAGTCATTCTTATTAGTATTTCAAATTACAGGTTTTTGTTACTATTTTAATTATATATTTAGATGGTTGCCATTACTTTTGAAGTTTCACTATTACTTTCTATTACAGATGGTGATCCAATTTTCCTTTGATATGCCGCTTGTGGCTGCTTTTGTCTGCCGCCCGTTGAAAATTTTCTCTGTTAATTGGTTAATTGGTCCTTGCCCTGATCAATTACCCTCCTTGAATTTGCCCCCAGGGCTTTTGGTTTAGTGGTAAGAGCGCACTGCATAGTTGTGTCGGTTAGGCATATGTCACGAGCTCAAACCCTGGTATATAAGTGGAGAAGGGTAGAGCAGCGGGCCCATTGTCCGCTGAGTTTCAAACCGCGCGCCATTGGCCCTCGTGGATTTCCGTTATCAAAGAAAAATCCCTCCTGAAATTTATTGCACTGTTTTCCGTCAAGTTCCGTCATCTAGGTCTTTTTCACGTCTAATCTTTGGTGAAACTACTTCCATAGAATTCTCTTCTTGGAACATTCAAACTTCTCAAGTGATGGAAGCAGATTCTTATACATATATTTATTATGTGGGAGGATTCTTTGTCCAACCGTTTTTAGTCTTGCATTGATGAAACATTAAAGCGTGCTGGAAATTGCGCTTCCTGCAGTTTTATCCTCTTAGTTACATTATCATTTTGTTTTGCTTATATGCTATTCTTACTTGTTTCCATTTTCTCTCAATGCCGCGCCTTCTTAGGTTCTTAACATGCAAAAAGAAACGCAGAAGCAGATGGGTATGATGGTTGCTGTTCCTGTTACCAAAGAAGGAAGAAGACTTGAGGCTGCCTTAGGACGGAGCATGGAGAAGGCTGTCAAGGCCAATTCTGATGCTTTATGGGCTCGTTTCCAAGAAGAGAGTGCAAAACAAGAGAAATTACTTCGTGATCGTACTCAACAAATAACCAATTTGATATCTAACTGCTTTAACAAGGACATGCCAGGCCTAATTGAAAAAATAATGAAGAAAGAATTGGCAGCTGTTGGACAAGCCGTCACACGCAGTATTGCCCCTACCATTGAGAAAACTGTATCAACTGCTATTTCGGAAGCCTTCCAGGTTAATATAATGACAATCTGGCCTTCCTAAAAAAAAATTGAATTCACTTGTTAATGACAGAATGTGTATGGTGCAGAAAGGAGTTAGTGACAAGGCAGTGAACCAACTGGAGAAAACAGTTAGCTCCAAACTTGAAGCTTCCGTTGCTAGGCAAATTCAAGCGCAATTCCAGACGTCTGGCAAGCAAGCTCTTCAGGTGAGCATGAGCAGACAATTCTTTATTTATTTAATGCCACTCAATGTGGGTACAAAGACATTTTCTCAACATTGTCTATTCACTTATGTTTTGTGGCCCCCTCCCCCGTTATGCTAGATTGCTAGATGTCCTCCTTACAAGCATAGTAGCTCTTTGAAACTATTTCCTGAACATCTCAACCTGCTCTTTTTCTTTCATGCTGTCTTCATTGTGCTCCTTTTGCTGGATGCTTTGGTTTTCAAATTAATGTTGGATGCTACATACCCAATGACATTCTAACTGTTCTGCAGGAAACTTTGAAATCTACAATGGAAGGTTCGGTGATCCCTGCCTTTGAGATGTCATGCAAGGCAATGTTTGAGCAAGTAGATTTAACGTTTCAGAAAGGATTTGCTGAACACACTGCTTCTGCTCTACAGCAATTTGAGTCCATGCATTCGCCATTAGCACATACTTTAAGGGTATGGCTTATGAGCATGGTTTTAGTATGACTTACCCTTCTGTTTGCTTACTAATTTCGTGTGGGACAGTTCCTTTTTTAATATATCTAACTTACATTATATTATGCTCTGGAATGGAGAGTTATTGGTGGTTGATGATGTACTCCTTCCATGACCTGTGTTAAATTTTCTTTCTACCCTGCTTATCAATCATTTTGTTGCACTATCAACCTACTGTTCCATTTTGTTTTGGCACTTTTTTTATTTTATTAGTCCATTCCAAAAAAAATGACACATTTCTATAATTCCTTAATTAATAACAAGCTGTTATAGACTTATAATTATAGCTACACAAATGTTATGCCATGTTCGAGACCACACGTTTCATAAGTGTTATTGCTACACAATGACATGTTTAAGACCACAAGTTTAAAAGTCAGTCTTTCTTTGTTGAACTTTGTGCCGAGACAAACAAAGTGTAATAGAGGGAGTATTGATTTTCTAATTAAAGAAGTCAAAATGGAATAACGGCATCTACCTGAAGTTCGGGGTACACTTGTGTAGCTGTTTAACTCGCAGTGTGCTCTATACGCATGTTAACAACCCAGGTTCTTCATGTTAACTACTTTCTCTAGGAAATATGACACGTTATATATGTGTGTTTTGATATTCATGCTTCCACATCACTACTTAAATAGAGAGCAAACGTCAACGTTTATCCTTGTAACTGGAGAGCAGAGGTGAATACATGAACTTCGCATCAGAACGAGCATTCTCCCCTCTCGTAAGGCATACTTGAATTTGTGTNCGAGGGATTTAGTTGTACTGCAGCCACCAAGAATAGTGAGTGACAAACTCTGTTAGTATAGATGTCATGATATTGTGTGTGGTATTTTTCTTTTGGTTGTTATTCCTTTTTAGACTTAAAAGCTGTAGTTACTCGTAAAAAGAGATTTTACTTTTGTTGTTCGCTAATGGAAAAATTGATATGTTTATAGAGGTTTCACTGGGCGAATGTAACTCTTAACATTTCTCTGGTGATATAATTGAATGGATAATTCATTGTACAACAACATACCCAATGTAATCCCACACGTGAGGCCTGTGAGGCCTGGGGAGGATGGTGTGTATGCAGCCTTACTCCTACCTTGTGAAGGTAGAGAGGTTGTTTCCGTTGGGAATATGGCCGAGTTTATACTCCCTTTGGTATATCATATTCATTTGAGTTCTCTTATCTTTAAAAAAACTCACTTGAGTTAATTTTCAGGATGCCATTAATTCTGCATCATCGATGACACAAACATTGAGTGGAGAGCTAGCTGATGGTCAAAAGAAGTTGCTTACGCTTGCGGTTTCTGGAGCAAATTCGAAGTCATCGAATCTACTGGTTAGCCACATGAGTAACGGACCATTACTGCATGAGAAGGTTCTTTCTATTCCTTCAATTACTTCTTACTAGATAGAATAATTCTTAGCTACTTGTATTCTGCTTTCAGGCTTTTGTCTTTTCTTATCATTCTGATTCTAACTTTCACCTTGTATAATAGCTTGAGGCTCCTGTTGATCCGACCAAAGAGTTATCTAGATTGTTGGCAGAGCGCAAGTACGAGGAGGCATTCACTGCAGCCTTGCAAAGAAGCGATGTGTCCATTGTATCTTGGTTGTGTTTGCAGGTATACTGTTTGCTTTGGCCTCGTTTTGGTGCATTCTTGAAGTAGCATTTTGTTTTTGATCCCATCGTAATGGTTTCCCTGTGCCTTCTACTATACCAGGTTGATCTACCAGGTATCTTATCGATGAATCCTCTCCCCTTGAGTCAAGGAGTACTGCTTTCACTTCTTCAGCAGGTGGCCTGTGATATTACCAAGGAGACAGCCCGAAAATTATCCTGGATGAGGGATGTGCTATCGGCCATAAATCCAACTGACCCGATCATTGCAGTGCACGTACGGCCTATCTTTGAGCAAGTATATCAAATACTAAACCATCACCGGAATCTCCCCACCACAACCCCGGCTGAACTTTCAAGTATTCGGTTGATTATGCATGTTATCAACTCCATGCTAATGACCTGTAAATGATTTCAAGAATAACACCATTGTACCTGGTGTGGAATACTGAGGTTTGTACAAATTATTCATTCATAGCCAAAAAGTACTATACAAGTGAAGCCTTCACCTGTTGACTTCTACTGTTATTTTTTTCTGAGGTTAATTCTGTAGTAGTCTTTTTTGGGGTGGAAGTGTTGTTTGTGTATACAAATTTTTGTACTTTGTACATTGTTATCTTTGCTGCAATTTCAAGTGGCCTTGTCATGCCTAAAGTTTATGCAGCGTTTGGTTGACGGTATTTCATGCATTTATGCAGCGTTTGGTTGAGAGTGAACGTGAAAAGTATTACAATTTTTTGAATTTCATACTTAAACTATTAGTTGCGTGCGAGTTTTTTATATAAATTATCACCAAATATTTATTGAAACACTTCAACTATTATAGTTGAAGTGTGTTTCGATAAACATTTGGTGATAGTTTAGATAGAAAAGTGAACACGTGATATATATCACCTAGTTTTGACGGTAAAAGAAAATATTTTATATACTTGAAAATGGCAGAAGTTAAACTCACAACATAATATGTAACGAATTCAAACTACTACAATGTCAATAAAATTACAAGCTAAATAGAGAAATTACAACTAAAACAAACTATTAAAAAAAGAAACAGGAAAATATATCTAAAACGTGAAAAAAGAATATATATATTCTTCTACTTGAGCAAATAGAGAAAGACCATAACACCCCCAACCGAAGTAACAAAATACGAAAAAACAGAAAGCGCCGTCGTAGAATTAACTGCCGGTGGGCCCAGGAGGTCGGAAGCCCATCCATCTCCGCCGTCATCACCGCCACCAATAGCCGGCGCCGGTGAAATCTCCGGTGCATGCGCCGGCGAGGAAATTTCAGAAGGGTGCATTACACGAATAATGATTCTCTGGCCAGATTTGCAATTATTTTCGTGGCCACTTATGAAATAGAAGAAGCCAGAATGGCTAAACTTGAAAACTGTGTCCCCGTTTTCGAATTTGGAAATTGGGCTTGTTGTGTTGCAGTTGAGATAATTAGCTGGAGTTACTTCAACTACTGAGTCGTCTTTGTACTTGAAATCTGCACAAATGTAACCAAAAAAAAAGAAGTTAACTTAAATATACATATATATTGACTAGCAATTATAAATATTTTAACGAAATTTTCAACATAGTGTGCTCTTTTTGAATAAAATCTCAAATTGATAAACTTACAAAGGGTGTCTCCAATACGAAATCGATTTCTAGCAGCCCATTCATTGTACGTCTCCGACTCGTTACCAATCGGTTTAATCCAACCGATTTCACCACCAACTCGAAACTGAAAAGATGACACGAAGATAGTCGCAACCAACATAAATATAACAACAAGAGAGAAAACGAACGCATTAAATCGATGGAGCGAAATCACTAAAGTAGCCATAACTAGGAAGAATAATAAATTAGATATAAAGGGAAATAATTGAGCTTAATTAATGGGTACTTAAAAGCTAAGGGTGAAATTAATTAAGTGCTAATAGGAGGTCTCTGTTTGAGTGTTAATTTTGTATATATAGTGGGAATTAATTGGATAGATAATTGGCAGTTAATTAATTAGTGGATGGGAGAAGTGGTAATTAGTGGGTTTTGTCAGTTTGAAAGGCTTGAACAGTTAACGTTACGTGATTTATAATTGGCGCCTAATTAAGATTAAGTCAAATCTCAAAATTAAACTAATTGATAATTAATTAATTTTTCATCACTTGTGAACTATTATTAATGAGAAAGTACTCAAGTTAATTATACTGTACATGTTATTCTGCAGGCAAAAACTTCTCTTAATATAAAGTCCAAAAGAATAAGGCATTCAGTGCAACAACTTCACTATTTTCGCAGAGCAAAATTCAAATTATAAAAAAGTAAATATATAAGTAAATTATGAAAATTTAATATTTATATAGATACATAAAATATAATTTTTACATTCAGGCAAAGGCTGTGCAATGAACTCCTTAACCTCCTAACTTGACTTCGACGATATAACGAGCAGATTCAATCAAACTCAATAATTTTAGTTCATACTTAATGCATACACATACACACTAAGTATGTATAACAGAGTGATTATGAATATAAAAGATTCGGAAATTATTTTGAAACCCCTCTCAATAAAATATACATGATTGAAGTTGTCGAGATCATGCGACGAATGACAAATATTTTATCATTTTTAGTTATAAGTCTCGATGCAAGCTCTTAAAATAAGTTACGTTTAATTAAAAAAAAAATTCTCAATAAAAATTCGAATTATCCAAATTCAGAACGGATGTCTCATTCGAATCATCTGTTACATTGAATTCAAACAAAATCCGTCCTTGACTTTGAATTCGATCATGAAAATTGTGAAACTTTGAAAAAAGTGCAAAAGAAAATACTCATATTGTTTGTCGACCGTAATTTATGAATTTCATTATTAAAAAAACATATTTAAAACATCTTCTTAGCTAAAATTATATTCAAACGCCTATTATATTAATCAAATCAATAAATTTCGAACATAAATTGGTTAATTAAAAAAATTAAACTAGAAAACTAAAGTCTTTCTAGTATCCACTTTATTAATACCGTACAACGAATCACTTTGAGTGTGAACTCTGCGACTTACTTGGAGATGCTCACTACACAATTGGTGATGGCTTCAAGTCTTTTGGGTGTATTTTATATTTGGCATCTAACTTATTTGTCAATCAATTAATTATTGCCTCCGTCTCATATTAATAGTCAAGAACTCATGATTATTAAAAATTATTTATTTCAATTTATTTGTGTTATTTTTTAAAATTAAGATTAAATTAATTATCTCATTTTGTTTTTATTATTAAGGGGTTGTTTAATTTGAAGACAAATTATGTTGGGATTAATTATTCTGGTAGTCTTTTTTATTAATTGTTTAGTATATTGTATTAAAATTAACTTGCATTGCATGATTTTTAAGAACAGTTTGTTTATATATAAAAATATCTAAACCTTATTTAGCTTTATATATTTTCTTTCTAGAATTTTAGTAAATCAAGGCTATTTTTGCGAATTTCACTATTATTATTATTTCACCCTTTGACAGATATAAGTCATCCAGATACTATTTTTAATTTTAGGATAACTTATTCTCCAAAATATGTAATTAAATAAAGAATACGAGGTACTAAATATTTATCCCAAAACTATTTTTACTTATTCATTATATCAAACGAAAATGTTTTTGAAATGGGATTAACTTAGTCTTGTTCATAATAAAGAAAGATAAATAGTAAAACAGTAAAAAATACNAAAAAATACTTTTTATTTATAATATGTTAAGGGATGTGGAAAAAAGAAATATAACAACTAATATGGGACGAACCGATTATGTAAATCAACCATTAAAATCCATTTTTGATGTCGTCATTAGAATTTCTAAAGTACAATTAGGAATTGATTGGTGTTATAATGTTGGATTAAAATATAGGATTGTTTTATTTTATATTTGGTTAAAAAGTTTTATTTTAAAAATTAGCAATCTCGGGATATATAACAATCCTAAGATTATTAATTTCGAGATAAAGTACTACTTCCTCCGTTTAAAATAAGTGGTATTTTAGTTTATAAACACCCGTTAAGAGAAACTATTCATTTCTAGAGAGTAAAATATATATTTACCAATTTATCCTTAATAAATACCTTGAAAAAGATTTATAAACTCTTTAGTGATTTATCGGTTATGTAAAACTATCTATATTTAAATAAAGATAAAATTGAAAAAATGTCATCAATATCTTTTTGATTATATAAAACACAATTTATTTTGAAACGGAAAAAGTAAAATAATAAAGTTATCTTTCTTCCAAGCATTTTTCTCTTAAAGTATTTTAAACCATAAGTTTCTCTCTTTCGGAAACGGTCCAGGTATCTCTAAGATAGTGGTAAGATTTGCGTACATTCTAACCTCTTCAAATCCCACTTAATAAGATATTACAGAATGGTTATTGTATTTTAAACCATAAATTTTATGTATATTTATATTTTTTAAATTTTATGTTATATCAAATGGTGTGTCAATACGAGCAAATTTGCACATTTCATAAGTTGCCAAATGGAACCAACTAGCTGATTGGCTTATTCGCTGAGAACGTGTCAGTGGAATGCTCATCATTACATTTACGCACCCGGCGCCCACTAGTTTCTTCGCGGGCACTGTGCGCCCCACCCCCCGCCTATTTATATTTTATATTTTTCCCGTTCATATTTCCATCCATATTCAATTCATCTCTGCAGCAGCAGCAATTTCACTTGCAGAGTTTTCGTTCTCATCAGCAATTTCAAACAGCTGAAAACTCCATTGTTTTTCCAAGGAGATTTTGTGCTTCCTCAACCTTATTTATCAGTGAGTACAAGCATTATTGTACTGAATTTACAAATCTCGTGTTTGTTTTTCTCATCTCAATTGTATGAAACTCGTCTTTATACATTTTTCATTCTTCTAGATTTTGCCTCGGAAAACTAGTTTAGTTTGTTAAGAAGATGTGATTCTGTGATTTGGAGCAATTTTTATGAAACAGTTGGGTCCTTCGCGTGAAAGTATGCTTTGAGAATTATCTCAACTCGTAATGGTATGAATCGTGTGTATCCATTTTACTCTAGTAATTATACTTTGTTTATCTTGTTCTTACTTGGACTGACAGTGAAAAAGCTTTTCATATAAGCGGAATTCGTTTTTTCTCGCTTTTAACTCGGTATACTAGTTTAGTTTGATATGAAGATGTATTCTGTGATGGATGAAGTCATTTTCGTGGGATTTGGTGAACAATTTTATCAAGTGATGTTTACACAAATAGCTAGATTCACTCTTTACTTTTTCTAGATGATATACATAAATTATACACTAATTATATATGGTTATCTTCCTGGCTATTTTAAGTTTATGCTGTTTAGTGGGCAGTGTTCGAGTAAATTCTTCTTTTATCAAACTGGTAGGTCCTTCGCATGAGATTCTGCTTTTTTTTCCTTTCTGAATTCCTTATTCTGCTTTGAGAATTACTATACCTGCACTTTTGTAGACTAGAGGTGTATGTGTGGTTAGGACATATGACAAGAAATCTGGTATTTTAAGTAGGAGTAAAACTAACTATCAGTTTGTTGGCAAGTTCAGAACCTATAAACTTCAAATTTTTCTACCTGCTCAATATTAATCCAGCTATTGTGTTTTTTAGGCGTGCAAGTAGAAAATTCTGCTGCACAAATTTGGACTAAGTTGAGATCCTATATATGGAGAAACCCGTGTGTCGAAATGGTGTCAAGAAGGATCAGTTGCTTTCTTCGGTAAATGATGATCATGGTGGAGTTATAGTGGAATTGCAGGAGCCTATGGACCCCAATGTCTTTCAAAACATGCTTAAAGCTTCATTATCCAAGTGGAGATTGCAGGTATGCTGCCTTTTTTCTTAGTTTTGAGTAAAGATGAGCATTATCTTGATGTTGACTGTCCACTTGTTTGTATCTTCCCACTGAATTATGGTTGAAAAGTAGAACCACCAGACACCAGAATCATCCAAAATTTCTGTTTCTTTATTTAGTGTTATTGTAATATGATGACGTGAGTTGAGCTTAAATGAAGCAATGAGGATTCATATAGCCGACCTTGACTTGTTTGGAACCGAGGAGTAGTTGTTATTGTATTTATCCATTATTTATTGGTGTAAGTGTTAGACCACATACTTCCCCTTCTTACTGGAATTTCGTATTGTTCGAATGAAAAGCACAGCATGAAGAATTAAGTGAATCTTCCTTCAAACCAGGAAGTTCTGTCACCGTTGTGTTTGTGGTTGATGTTGTCATGTTGTATAAAAAGAGAAGCTTCTTTTGACAGCAATGGCGGTGCAAACTTAATTAGATTTGGTAATTTGACTCACCAGCTTTCCGGTTTGGCTGACAAGACTCTTACAGTTTTCATAAGAACTAGGTTTCTGGCTTCTTTTATGGCTGTTTGACAGTCTTCAACTTGCATGATGTTGTGACCTCTTACAGTGTCAGATCTGCGTGTCCAGAATAGCAGTCTAGTAAAGTGTTTATGATATTAAATATTTTGCAGGGGAAGAAGGGTATCTGGATTAAAGTGCCAATTGAACTCGTAAATTTGGTTGAAACTTCAGTTAAGGTAATTTCACTATACTTTTTTCGAACTTGAATATGATAGTGTTCATGTTGACATAAGGAGGCTCATGGGATTCCATTTGTACACTTACATGTGTCCTAGACTTGCTATTCTTACTAGAGAGTAGAGGCTTAAAATCTGTACCATATGCAATATTTGTGTCGGACATAAAAACTTACCAATAGCCAAAGCCATTGAATGATGGCATTGTGATATATCATGTAGTTGTTTAAGATGTTGTTGGAAGTTGAAATTAGATATCACCCTTGAATCTGAGTGTAAGTCATTGAAATCTACTTCAAGAAACTACACAATAACTTCGTTTCACGAACTCAAGTTCTTAATTGCCTCATATCATATTTTAGGTTGAGGAAAATATATCACTAGCTATGCTAAGAAATTGACCCAAATGTGTGACATTGACTACAGGAAGGGTTTTGGTACCACCACGCAGAACCTCATTACCTGATGCTTGTATATTGGATACCTGAAACTGAAAACACCATCCCTGCAAATGCCTCACACCGAGTGGGTATTGGCGCTATAGTCTTAAATGACAACAGAGAGGTAACTCAGAGCTACTTTCATTATATGAAACTCTTTGTCCCCGTTCTGGTTTTGTATTCATTTAAAGGGTATAATAATGTGTTCGTCTGTTATTGTTCTCTTTTCCTCAGTATCTTATTCCCTAATTGAATGGTTACACTTCTTTTACTTTAAAGTGGTATATGTAGCATGCACTCATTTCTTCAAATGGCTTTTCAAGATGATTACATGTTGCTTTCAACCAATTGACTAGTGTCTGTCTATCATTATAGTGCCCGAGCTTATTCTTATTCCATGCCTATGCAAAAAGCTTTCGGACAGTTCAAATCGTTCTACTCAAATCTGGATTCTGTTTCACTTGTTATTTGTTACGTACTGGTAGATTAACTGACCTATCAGAGATCTCTGTGCCTAAATAAGTTTGATTGCACATAGATTTTGCGATGGAGGATGCATATTTTGATCACTAGAAATATTTCATGTCTTGGACCACTATGCGTGAGCATCTTTGTGCTGATTATTTACAGGATTCACAAGTTTCCAGTCTAAGTTTGTGAAATCTTTTGCTTTTAGTTGCTTGTTGTCCAAGAAAATAGCGGCAGATTTAAGGGCACTGATGTATGGAAGATCCCTACTGGCATTGTTGATGAGGTATGCACATTAGTTGGAGCTAAAGTCAGCAACAAAAACTAGTGACACGCCCACTAAACTGTATTTTGAGCTCTTATTCTGCAGGGCGAGGATATATTTGAAGGTGCAATAAGGGAAGTAAAAGAAGAAACAGGAGTAAGTTTATTGAATACTGAAAGCTAAATAATCAAAATAAACCAACATATGCCATTTTCCTGCTGTACATGCGACTGTTATTGCTTCTCTAAGATCTGGGGTTACATTTATTGCAGATTGATACTGAATTTCTGGAAGTACTTGCATTCAGGTAGGGAACACTTGCCATTTCGTTTATGTGAAGAATAGTTATATAATAAGCTACAAGTCGCAAAGGATTTTAGATATGAGAAAATTGTATCTTCTGCTTTATTGTGATCCACTACCCTCCTTTTACCTCCTTTCATTCCCTTGCTGGAATCAATATAGACTTAGCTAAAGGACACAATGGAAGAAAAAGATTCATATAAGTGTATCTACTAGTTGAGAATAAGTTTTATACTTGTTAGAGAAATTCTAGTGTTATCATTATTATTACTATAAAACTTACTTTTCACTTTTATTTTGTATGGTATGATTTGAGTTGAGCTTAAATGAAGAAGTGAGGATTCACATAATTGATCTTAACTTCTTTTGGACTGAGGCGTAGTTTTTATTGTTATTAGTGAGTTCACTTCTATCTTTCAGATAGTGGATTATGGAAATGGCCGAGTATAGATATCGGTTTGGCCTAGTAACTATGACATAGGAGCTTGAAAAAAGAAAGGTTCTAGCTCGAATTGAGGACTGCACTTTCTCTGTGCCCAACTATATACTTAGGTTGTTATTCCCACCAAATTGAGTATTTTCTGTGAATGAGTTCAACTTAACTTATTCATGAGGAAAATCAGACGATGATTAGAGTGTGTTTGGAGAATACATTTGTATATTCCGAAATGAAGTAGACATTTTGGGTATGTTAGAGAAAAGATTGGTTCCAACTTCCAACCTCCAACTTCCAAGCGATACGTCTTTTGGAAATCTCTTGCTGATTAAATGGAACAATTGATTGACAAGGAGGAAAAGTTATTTGAAAAGGAAGTAGCGTTTTGAATGGCCAGAGGATTGTAGCATAGCAGTTTCTTGTCATATTCGAGACCTGTAAAATGTGGCCCAGTGTCTGGATTTCTGCAGCAATAACATTTCTTTTCCACAGGCAAACACACAAGGCGTTGTTTGGCAAGTCAGATTTATTCTTCATTTGCATGATGCGCCCTCTATCATTTGACATTCAAAAACAAGATTTAGAAATTGAGGCAGCCCAGGTATGTCTTACTTCACTCTAGAGATTTGTAATAGTATTCCAGAGTCTAGTGACGGAGCTAGGAATTCTAATAAGTGGAATAAAAAAAGTGCAAAAATGAAACTTGAGATCTGCCCCCAGGGGTTAGCTCAATTGGCAAAGGTTGAGGGATTTGTGTGCTATGTCACGAGATCGAGCCCTATGCCAAGTGAACTAAGTCTAGTATTTAAGTAGAGAAAGGTAGAGGGTGGATCCATCATCCCCGAGTTCCAAAGGCTGCGATTGGCCAAAGAATTGGCTCTAGGTGAATTTGTCAGTCATAACACTTGAGATCTTCCTTGATGTCAAGGGGGGATTCAACAACTACAAAAGTATTACTTTTATCCTATTTGCGTAGTGTAACTCCGATGAAGGAATTCAACTAACCTTCTTCAAACTTGACTACGCCACTGCTTGTGTCATATAACAAATCCTAACATGGTGTTACTTCCTTTCAGTGGATGCCAATTGAAGAGTATGCAGCTCAACCTTTTGTTCAGAAACATGGCCTTTTCAAGTACATCAAAGATTTATGTTTGGCTAAGAAAGAAAGGAGTTACCCGGGTTTTACTCCTGTGCCTATAACATCATTTTTTGATGCTAGTACGAGTTTCCTGTTTTTCAATAGGGATGGTGTGGACCAGGAAAGCTCTGCAGTTCATCTCTGAAGGAAGGTTTGGAGATCGAAACCTGTAAGACTACTTTGATCTAATTCATAAAGTCAATATTTTCTATAGTAATTGTTTCAATCCCATATGATGAAATGATGTGTATTTTCAATTTTCTTCGTCATATTATCTACACTTTGATGGTTGCACATCAGTCTTATTTTCTTTTGGCATTAACCATCTCGTGTTCAGAATCGACTGGCCCTATTAATGGGGATACCATAGGATTCTAACCCAATACTTCTGATAAAGTGTAGAGGAACCTTTAGTATTTCACCAAAACCCCTTGTGGTCGGTGGCGGATCTATGATTCTATGTTGGAGGCAAGATGGGTTCACGTGCACACATGCTTTCCTCCTTAGACCATGTATAATAATGTTGTATTATCTCTTTAAAAAGTATTTAAATAAATATATTTGTGTACCTAATCTCAAAGAGCCATATATGATGCAATTGTTATTGGGTGCCCCTCTACAAGTGAGGAGGGTTAAAATCGAGTCCAGAGCCTAATGAGTAAAAAAAAGGATGGAAAATACCAAATAGGTAACTTCCTGAGGAAATATACCAATGGAGTAAGGCGCTGCACGCCTCACCCCCCATTTGATATTCTGTTACGCCGTTTGTTGGAACGCCCAACACCCCCAACTCTTTTTTTTTATTTATTTATTTCTTGATCGTCCCTTTTTTTTTTCCTCCTTCTTAGTTGCAGGACACTCTGCGCCCCACCTAATTCTTTTTTTTTTCCCCTCTTTTTCAATTATCTATTTGGGTTTTCAAAAAGATACCTGTTAGTAAGATATAGTATAGTAAAGAGAGAGTCGGGATTTAAAAGAGGAATCAAAGAAATGAATATAGTGGGCAAATGGGAAATGACTTGCTTCTTTGGGCTTGTGGTGTTGACAACAAGACAGCCTAGTGCTGACTCTATAATATCAGAACCATCCATTTTTTATACCATCGAATCCAGTATATTTTCCTTTCTTTTTTTTATCCATTAGGCTCCGGAGTCGGTAAAATCTCACTCCTATCTTGTTGATTTTTCCTTTCTTATGTTAGAATTGGGCCCACCAATTGAAGATGGGTATGTCTGGTGTCTTAACATTTCATGCGTGTTAACCGATCCCAATATTTTTCAACACAAAATATAAATATATAT
>JACEIK010000386.1:230433-263965 GCA_018107945.1 Datura stramonium | reverse complement strand
TATTATAATTTTTTATAATATATATAGTAAAATTCGAACACCAACCAAAAAAGATAGGAAAATGAAAATGGATGACAGGGTGGCTATTGAAAGTTTGAAACATGTAACAAGACTGACATGATTTATGGATCACAACTCACAGCTCAATATCCAAAAAAAATCACTCATAAATTAATAAACAAATACTATAGTCCAAGAAACAACAAAGAACAAAGAACAAAGAACAAAATAAACAAATAGTCTTAAAAGGAAAAAGAACAACAAAAAAAAAAATCACTCCCAAAACTCCTAGATATTCTAATACACAAAACTACAAATTACAATTTGATAACAAAAATAGACAATAATTATTTCACAATAAAAAGCCCTTTTAATCTTTAAAAAAGAAAAAAGGAAAATAACTCAAAGCAATAAAAAGAAAAACCACATACTCAAAATTCCGGCAATCACTGGTCCAGCACTGCAACTAAACGCGCCGTTATCATCGGCCGTCGAGTCCGCAACATCGTCACTTGGACCATCTGCCGGAGAATCCGCCGGAGTATCAGCCGCCGCCGGAGATTTGTGCTTCTTCTTCTTAGATGGTTTAGGTGACTCAGCGTTGGCATCCGGTGCCGGTGCCGGCGCCGGAGTATCTGCAGCTGCAGCCTTGAACAGTTCCTTAGGCATCAAAACCTTATTAATTGTGAAAATAGCCACTGGTTGTTCATCAATCAGAGTCCCGGTGATCTTCGCCGTCACAATCTTCGTCTTCAAAGTCACTACATCGCCGTCATTTTGCACAACGAAGTCGTACTTCTTAGCTCCATCAGTAGCTAAAGTGTTCATCACGCCGTTGTTTGACTTCAAGCTCGCCATCGATTGATACACCGGAACCCCGTGATACTCGAGCAATGATTGCTTCCCGTCGGCGGTCAGATTCTTAAACTTAGGCATAAAATTCTTCATCGCATCATCTCCGGGGCAAAATATCGTTAACCCACCGTCAGCATTGTCCTCAAAAGTCTTCTCAGCAGGAGACTTCAGTAAAGTTTCAGCAAATGCCTTACACCCATGAGCTGACATTAGAGAAGTGAGATTCATCTGGCTCGGTTCCGGCGTCGGAGCTTCAGCTGCAGCAGACGGCAACATCGTACTGATCTGAATAACAGAGATATTATACGGTATCTCTTCAACAGCTTTAACGAACGTGGCCGGAAGTGTACCGTGATTCTCCGCCGGACCGAATCCGACTTTCCCACCTTTCAGATCTGTAATGTTCACAAACCCTGTCGAACCGGGAGCTGAACCCGTGGCTTGGAACATAGTTGCAGCCAACGCAGTTCCGTTGGTGATTTGGTGGAGCTTCTTAGCTCCGAAATAATCTAAAAGTACGTGAAGCGAAATGACGTTTTTGATGGTGTAGATGGAAAGATGCTTCGAGAGGAGATCCGCCATGCCTGCGTTGTCGACGGCGCAGACGGTTATGGTTTCCCGGCTGTTAATCTCGGCGGCGAGATGAGTTTCTGTTAAGTAATGGTTGAAAGTGGAAAATTGTGGGTATTTTGCTAGAATACGTGTAATGTTGTGGGCTGAAGTTGCATTGGGAAAAAGCAAAAGAGCTAATGAAACGACCACCGTGGCCACGGCGGCCACTGACCGGAGCTGCATTATTTCCAGAGAGAGAAGAAAGAGAGAGAGAGAGTGAGAGAAAACTGTGTGTGTGTGAAGAAGAGTGGACAGTGTGTAGTAAAATAAAGAAGGATGGGATTTGGGGATAAAGTAGATCTGAAGTGTGAAGTGGGTACAAAGCTAGAAAATATTCATCCAATTTAAAATACTTGTCACAAATACTTGTCACGCTCATTTTAAAATTTCTTTCAACTAAATAAATTTTTAATATTTAAAAAAAATATATAATTAATGGTTAATTATTTTTTATTAAAGTATTCAATTATGATTTTATTAAAATTTCAGTTAAACCTTAACTTCCGTATAATAATAACATTTATCCGAAAATTTTATAATCAAGTATAAATGGCATATTATTATATACGTGATATCGTTTCGCTTAACGCTTAGATCTCATTTAATCAAGCAGGAGCCAAAGTACTACGTAAAAAGCAAATTTAATAATTTTTGTGTATAAAAATGTAAATTTATTAACCAATTTAATAATAAAAATAAAGAAATATTTAACGTAAAAAAGTTAATACCAATATCCTTTCCTCGTAAATGTACATCATAATCGCTGTGAAGGGCATGATATGGTATATAGAATGTCATCTCATAACCAAATTTTTGATACCATTTGCATTTTGACATTATGATACGCATTTCCATTTTAAAACTTTGGTATTCCATACATATTTGGTATTTATAAAATATCAAAATACCTGATACCATACCAAAATATATAAAAGCATATATATAATTCATACATATTATTATTATTATATTAGAAATAAAATATTAATAAAACTAAGTTTATTTAGACATCAAAACTTTGACCTGTTTATCTGATTTAAATATATTTTTATATGTAATAGAGTCAAAAAGTAAATTACTTTCTTTTTAATATATTACACAGTAAAGATGCTAAGATGATATAATCGCGACATTTCTTAAAATGTCAAAGTTATAATTCTCTTACTATACGAGTATATGTAAGTCGTAACGGGATAAACTATGATTAATGTGATTTACGTACCGCAAAAACACCAAAAATCAAACTTTAAAATGCCGAACCACACCGAATTAATTTACATTAACCCGTATAGTATTTTTTAAAGTCAAGTTTCCAATACTTACTATACCATACTCATGTCTACGCCTTAATTGATAATTTTAATATAATTTTTTTATTTTAAATATTAATTTAATAAATATCTTAAAATATAGAAAAGTTGTTTTTTATAATATTTATGATTTATTTTTATATATAATATACTTATAAAATATTATTACACAATATATAATGCATCGCTATGTATTTAAAGAATTTACTGAAGAGTCGGCACTTACCATAATTGAATGTCGCTATCGCTTATGTATGTAATATCAATATGTAAAAGTAAAACATAACATGAAAATTGATTTAGAAGAAAATGCACCAAGCTATTATAATAAAATATTATAACGACAACTATTATAACGGAGTTTCGATCATAAAGAGACAAGATGGAGTATGATATTAAACACTTAGGATCGTTTGATAACTGATTGAGATATGCGTAGTATTAGTTATATAATGGACTTACAGAAAAATTAAATATATTATTTTATATAGCAATTAATTTATATAAAATTTATATATAATTTAAAAAAAGAAAAAATTAAAAAAACAAAAAAAACATGTAATTTAATTAAAATACAAAAATAAACACATAATTAAAAATATTTTTAAAAAAAAATGGTTAAAACAAAGAAATTAAAAGGTAACCTTGTAATTATACAATTAATTTTTATTTAATTATTATATGCGCCATTATTTATATGTGTCTGATAACGCATAACTCTCCTTCCAGTCCAACGACTCCTAATTGTTAATTTACACTTGTGGCCAAAAGCAAAGGGCTTATTGCTGTCTGATTCTTGGTTTTCTGTTCTGGTTTTATTTTTGTCCATGTCTGAAATTCGCGCCCCTTTTCTTATTTAACTGGATAGATATTAGGCTTGTTTTAATTTGTTTCTTTATTTTTTAAATCCGTTTATAATTTTTTTGATCTATTTATAAAAATATAAATTTTTTATCTATTTTTAATTTTAATTTTTTATATAATATATTTGAGATTATAAATTTTTTATCTATTTAGAAAAAAAACATACACAAAAAAAATAAAAAAAATAAAAAAATTTTTTATTTTAATTAAATTAAAATAATAAATAAATTAAATGAAAAAATGTTAAATAACATAACAAAAAAATTAGCTATGTTAGTGTGAGCATTAAAGTTCCTGGTAGTTAGAGGTGTTTCTTCTCCGTTTATTTTATTTATTTAATATTAACTTGACATATTCCTTAAAATAATGAAACAAAGGATAATTTATATATTATTCTTTAAACAACAAAACATACTTTATAATTTTACAAAATAAAATATTACACAAACTTTACTTATTTCAAAAAGCATAAAAATACATTGAAAATTCATTGACTAAAAAATATAACCCAAATAATTTTTTTAAAAATAATAAAAATATAAAAAATAACAGATAGCAATAAAATAATAATTAATAGCTGGCAACAAAATACATTAGTCGGGACAAAGACATGAACATTGAAGACGCATTACGGGATGACTTGGCCCTAGTAACATGTGGGTCTATTGAATCCAGCTGGCATGGTGGCAATCTAAAAGCCACGTACGACAGCGAAGCCATTGACGTCCACCGACAGATTCCATAGGCTTCCTACAATATTGTGGTTTAATTTTAGGAGAGTAATTTTTTTAAAAATATTTTTATTCGACACAAATTTAAATTACCAATCAACATATTTCACATATTAACGGTTGAACAAAAGCTAATTGTGTAAATACATCTGGCTATTCTCGCTTTGTTTTTAATATAAACTTATATAATAGTTGAAATTTTATTTTTATTATTATTTTTTTCAATCTTTTTTCTTTTCTCGATTTTCTGATGCAATCGATAATATAATATAGAAGAAAAGAATATGTGAAGTTTTTCAAATTGGAAATTGTTTGTGCTATGTCATGACATAAAATGACAGCCACACTAAAAGAATAATGTTGTTGTTCCTATTTGAGACTATGATAAAGACTTTTTTGGTGTATATTTGCCATTGAACAACTCATAATTAGTTGTGTGCTTAATGTCACACTATGAAATCCCAACCAAGTGTGTCATACTAATGAGCTTAATTCAAACATGTATATCCAACATATATGCATATGCATTTTACCTTATAATGGAGTCAGATATCTCGTATCGATCTCTGCTAAGCTCGCATTTATATCAAGGTAGTTAATTTATTTAAGAGGAAATGTTTCACTTAGATTTTCTTTTTTTTTTTCATTAACTTAATTCCAGATTCACATTGAAAGATGATGGGGATGCTATCCATCTCAGTTCTCATCATAATTTTTAATGATTTTTACGAGAGAGTTCAAACTTAAGTATTATCAATTTTATTCCTATCACATTCACTATCAAGACATGTTCAAAATATAGTAATATTATAATATTGTTTGATTCTTCGAGGAACTCTCTAGCTCTGCTGCATGCATATAAGAGGGAGATTTCTACATTTTTATCACTTGCTAAGAAAAATAAAAATAAAAATATTATAAAGAAGAATATTACAAAGGGAAAGAACTCTACATATAAATAAAAATTGGGCCTTTATAAATATTCAAATTGCCAGAGCAGCCCAAATAGCAAGCCCACTTAGAAAAATTGGCGCCTCATTTTGAAGTTGCCGCAAAAGTATCAGGCCATTAATGCCCGTGATCTCTCCTGGCGAAAAAAATTGACTAAAAGGAATCGGAGAGCTACTGCTTGAAGGCAAAATCTTCGGTGCCTCTGATGGAGCTATTGAAATTGAAGGAATGGTTGAGGATGGTGGTGGAGTCGCAGCGGTTGCTGGAGTTTCTGCTATTACTGGTGAAGCTGCCGGAGATGATGGCGAGGTGAGAGCACATACTTACTGGATTTTCAACCAGTGGTGATGGAGTTAGTGCCGGCAGAGGTTGTCGTCGGTGGAGTTGCCGCCGTAGAGTACGCCGGTGAAGCGGATGGTCTCGTTCTTTAGGAGACTCCGGGCACTGGTGATGATGCAGGAGTGATGACCGGAGTTTCAAATCCTGGCCTAGGAGTACCAGGCACCGGAGCAGCCACAGTGGATGACGGTGTTGTCGCAGGAGAATTCATCGGCGAAACAAATGGGTAGACGCTGAAACTGCTGTTGATCCCTTAGGGATATTGTAGAGTGCTCACCGGCGTTTCAGGAGTAGTCGTAGATGGTACCGGAGCACTGCTATTGAAGATGGAGTGAGCGCTGGCAAAATGGAAGTCGTCGGCGGAGTTCTCGCTGAGGTTTCACCGGCGAAACAAATGGACTACTTCTAGGAGACGCTGTAAATTGCCGGAGAAGTTTCCGGAGGGGCTGGAGACTTGCCAGGCGATGCGAGACTCCTCTCGCGCCGGAGAAAAGGCAGGCGCATGTGATATCGCCCCCGGTGCTGCCCCATCGGAGTTTATAACATGAAGCAGCAATAAAGAAACTGCAAATACTCTGTACATTTTTGCACTTCAACAAAGTGATATCATGGAGACTATTCCGGTGGCCGGTAAATTAAAAAGAAGGAATACCTGATATCACGGGGGAATATTCCGTGGCTGTAAAATTAAACAGAATGGATAATTGCTGAGGTTAGTTAATTTAATTTCTGATAATTAATATAACAAATGTGAAAACTAAAACGTTGCAATTTTATATAGAAAAGAAAACAAAATACCAAACGTTGCAATGTTTAAGGTTTAGAAAAACATTTAAATCTTCTTTAATCGGATTACTCTACATATCTCACCAGTATAGCTTGTATATTAATCTAATCGTTTAAGTAAAAATTAATAAAAATTACTGAACTTATGAAGGTAAAATTTTTATGACAGTCATTAAAAATATTATTTTCTTTATAGTTTCAATTAAAAATTCATTTATAATCGTTTTTAGATCTCTATTTAAAAAGAAATATATATATCAAGTACTTTTAATTATCCTAAAAGTAGTGAACATTCTCTATACAAATGATTTTTACTCTTATTAGTTGAATTAATAAATTTAAACTATCCAAAATAGCTATACATAAAGTAGATAATTTATATTACCCTACTCTAATTAGTCTAAAAAAAAATTTACCATTTACTCTTTTTAAGACAAAAATCCAAATTAGTACACAGAACTCAAAGCTCCCGCATTACCATTTTGTCACAATATTATTCTTCCAACAATTTTGAAGACTAATGTATATATTGGACCGAAAATCGTTTCCTCAGTGAGTGTGCTTGGGTACTGTTTATCAATGGCTGGATCAAAATCCCTTCTTCTCCAGAAGAATATATGGAAGATTAATTAGTTCTCCCAGTTTCTCACGTTTTCTTTGGATTAGGGTTTGTTTTGGTGCTCTGCTTGAAGCACTTCATATTGTTTTAGTACATTTTTGGAGTTATCTTCAAAATCAAGTGTTCAAATTACAAAATCAAGCTTCTGGGGTTGGAAGAAGTAGTCATAAACCTAATCCCAAGTCCTTTTTTGAAGAGGCCATGGACGAAAATGAAGCTGCCGAAGGTGGTGTGTTTGGGGAGGGAGTCGGGGCTCCGATGGAGCAGTTCCACAGGAATGAAGCTATCTCTAGCTAAGTTATGGATGATGGGTTTCTTGCAAGAAGATGATGATTACGAGGATCTTTATAACGATGTCAATGTTGGAGAGAATTTTCTTCAGTCATTTCGGAAGAATGAAGAGGCAGAGAAGGCGGTTGAGCTTGTTTCTCCGCTGCCGGAGAGTGGCAGTGCGGCTGTGCTGGCTGCTGTTGGGGAGGTGAAAGGCGAGAAAGAAGAGAATGTGGGTGTCTAGGATTTCGCAGAGCTTGACGGCCAGGATTTGCCAGCTGGGGGGAAATGTGAAATGGGAGATAGAGATTTGGTACCGGCAGCTAGATCAGGGATTTGTGCTGCTGGTGTGCTGCTGAGTCTTGTGATCCATCGGGTAAGGTGGCTGATTTAGAGAAGAATGCTAGCAATAATGTTGTAGAGATAATTCAAAGGCCTACTGCTGCTGGTGCAGGTGTTTTAGGAAATGCTGGTAATGTTGGGAACTAGGAACGATAATATGGTTAGACAAGGGATGCATAATGGGAATACAACGGGTAATAGTATTCACAATTTCGGGGTTTTGGGTGGTGGAGGTCCTAGTGGAGGAGGCGGTGGTGGAGGGACAGTTTTATTTGTTGGTGATCTGCATTGGTGGACAACAGATGCTGAACTGGAAGTAGAATTAAGCAAGTATGGAGCTGTGAAGGAGGTTAAATTTTTTGATGAAAAGGCTAGTGGGAAGTCAAAAGGATATTGCCAGGCTGAGTTTCATGAACCTGCAGCTGCCACAGCATGTAAGGAAGGGATGAATGGACATGTTTTCAATGGGAGGGCCTGTGTGGTCGCCTTTGCTTCACCATATACCGTGAAGAGAATGGGTGAGGCTCAGGTGAACCGAAATCAGCAGAATGCCTCCAGAGTCAGACTCGCTCCAGGGAATGCACAGGCAAGGCGGGGGCCTGGCGATAGCTGGTAAACCTGGTGGGTAACAAAACAACAATGATGTTACAGTTGGTAATTTTCAAGGTGGTGATAATAACAGGGGTATTGGGAGGGGAAATTGGGGCAGAGGAGGTCCTCAGATGGGGAATTGGGGTCCAGTTGGTCCTAAGGAGAAATAGGCCTGGTGGCATTGTAGGAAGGGGCTTATGGGGAATGGTGGAGGTGATTTGGACAGGTATAGGTGCTGCACCTCCATTGATTCATCCTCAAACAATGATGGGTCAATGCTTTGATCCTGCTTTTGGAGGGCCTATGGGGAGAATGGGTGGTTATGGAGGCTTTCCTGTTGGTCCAACTCCACCTTTTTCAGGCATGTTGCCTTCATTTCCACCAGTTGGAGGAGTTGGTTTGCCTGGTGTAGCTCCTCATGTAAATCCTGCATTCTTTGGGAGACGAATGCCCATGAATGGTAAGGGAATGGATACTGTGGCTAAAATGGAGCGACCTAACATGGGTATGTGGTCTGATCCTAATATGGGTGATGGGCTGGAGATGAGCATGGCTACAGAACAGGAGAGTCACCATGGGGAAGAAGCGATCTGATCATCAGTATGGAGAAGAAAACCGTGATAAGGGGGCTTGGCCTAGTAACAAAGAAAAAGATAGAGCCTCAGAACGAGATAGGTCTGGTTCTTCAGACAAAAGATATAGAGACGACAGAGAACCTTCTTATGACAGAGATATTGCTAGAGATAAGAATACAGGGCTTGATCATGATTGGCAAGAAAGGAGACGCCAAGATGATAGAGATGTTAGACGAGAGAAGGAGCGCGCATGCTCTAGAGATCGTGACTATGACCTTGATAGGAACCGAGATAGTGAACGCGAGCAATGTCATAGGGATGATAGAGATAGATATGCTGATCGTCATAGGTACAGGGACAGAGAGCAAGAATATGACGATGAATTGGACAGGGAAGGTCATCAAGGACACAGGAAGCTTAAATCACGGTTATTGCGTGAAGATCAACACTCCACGGTCAAGATCAAAGGATGCAGATTATGAAAAGAGGCTCACTGACTTCCGAATAGATTGATCTGCTGACCTACTGTATATTTCTTGGATAATTTAGAATGACATAGATTAGGAAGCTTAAGTCAACTGAGGAATTTCCCCCATGTGCATTCAGGTTTTCCCCAAGCAGCACTCTTGACTACCCTGCCTTCATCAAATAGTTTCTCTGATACATTCTGTCGCATAATTGCTGTTTTTCTTTCAGTATTCCTTTTGCAAGGAGCATTTCCGCTAATCATTAATATGATGTAAGTTCATGATTCCACTCTTCCTTTTCAATTAATGCTATTGGTAGAATAGCTCTATCAGTTTTCAGTGAAGAAAACCTGTGTTAGAACCATTACCATCTTGTTCTCTTTTCTGAATAGCTTTAGTCGTCTCCACTGCTAACTAGAGCTTCAATTTGTTCTACAAAAAATGATGATGGTTGTACAATAAAAGATATAATGGTGAAGCAGTGCTGTCTCCTGCTGACGTAGTTCTAGTGATAGTTACATAATACAGTATTACAATTAGTTCAAAAGTTCCTCTATAATCCCATGGCAGCTGCTGTTGGACTTCTTCCAAGCTTTACGTCCATTTATACTGGTTAGTGGGGAGTAAAACCATAATTATATTGCATATTATGTCTATAATCTACTTTCGTAGGGGATTTTATGTTATTTGGAGTTCTGAGAACAAGGCAAGATCTTATCTCTTATTTTATTACAAGTAAGTCAGCAGCTTTCTTTGTTTGGCCAATATTTAGTTATTTGATATCAATGAAGCCAATATATATATCTAGTTGCGATTATAACAGCATTTGTGAATTATGAGTGTCATGTGGCCTTTTGACAAACATCCATTGAACTTCTTAAATATATTCATGTGTTGAAATTATCTGTTTGTTCTTCAAATTAGACCTTTTAAGCTCCAACTACCAGTAAAACAATTACACTTTTAAGCTCCAACAAAGTTCGTTACTGTTTAATTGTGGTACCAAAAACCTTTACGTGCTCTTTGATATTGATTTTTGTTTAGACGGTCGGTAACTCCCTTGTACCGGTAGGAAAACCTTTATATTCTAGATTTATTTTATTTTTCGACAGCTGTGATGTCTAGGTTAGCTTGTCCTCACCTTGACTATTCTATTTGCTACCTATTATATCCCAACAGCACAGAACATACACTGCAACTTGCCTAATACTAAAGTTTAGGACGGATGGAAAGAAATCAAGTTATTGTTTTGCCGATATTTCTTCCTAGATTTCTTTTATGCCCGGCCCGATGGTAGCAAATAGTTTGAATTTTGTTACAGGCTATCTGATCCAGTGATAAATAGGGGATATGTATTACTTGATAAAAAAAATATTTTGCAGCATTTCCAATTGTAGCTGGAGCTAAACTTGCATATTTAAATTGGGTTGACGGAGCTGAAGGCAATCTTCATTCTGTTCTGTTGATAGGGTTATGAATTTGGGTACTGACTGCAACTTTGTCTTTCAGTTTCTTGTGAATTATAGTAATGGAGAGTTTGGCTACTTATGAGAAGTGTGTATCCCTTCAACCTGAACCTGTCTTGAATCTTTTGCCTAAGAGAGGCATTTTGTGGAAAATGGATCCTGTTTGTGTGGTCTTTTATCTAGTTTTAAGCCTCTTTTTACTTATGCTTTAGTTTATTTCTTGGAAAATCTCATGTCTAGCCCCTCGGGGTTGGTCCAGTGGTAAGAGCACACACTTGATGTGTGTGTGAATTAGACGCACATCAGGCGAAAGGCAGAATGGCGCACCCACTATCCACCGTGTTTTGTACTATGCATCTTTAATCTGGGGATTTCTCATATCAAAAAGTATCCCACGCCTAATGAGAGTGTCATAGATTCTTGTAGATACTTGTCATTTAGGACTAACTCTCAGGTTATTGCTGATGTGGTCCTATAGTCTCAAGTTTGTTGCACTGTGTCTTAATTATGTGTATTATCCTTTTTCCGTTCTTTGACCCAGAATTTTGGTGGGCTCAAAATGTTCAGCACTAGGTATTCTTGTAAAGTGTACAAAGAAATCAAACTATGCAATTAAAATGCTGTCATTTTAAGTGATCTCCAATTGTCACTTTGATTGTGCATTTTGTACATTTAAGGCTGAGGGTGGCCCTTCAGGTGGGTGGATCTTTTTCCGGCACTGTGTGATCGTGATATACATTCGGTCATTCACACCTATCTAAATAGATACTATATTTTACATATGGATCTCACATCATTGGCACCTGAACTAATCGTTAGGGGCGACATGACTGGCGCACTAAGTTTCACATGTCAAAATGACAAGGGTTTATTTATCACAGCCTTAGCTTGCACTTTTGGGAGAGGTTTTCACAGCTCGAATTCGTGTCCTTCTACGTGACAACAATTTTACCAATTATGAGCATATTTGCCATTCTAGTTACTGGATTAGATATACTATAGACTGAATATTTAACAGCAAAAATGCTATTAACCACAACAATTAAATGACAATCTAGAAGGGATTAATCTGACATAAGTTGAATTGGTGCTTGGAGTTTCATTCACAAGCCGGAGATTGGTATGGTGATGGCATAATTGAGCCCAAATGGGCAAGCGATGGTCTACATAATGACCCTAACCCGTATAAAGACTAAATCGTGGCTGTCGTCGTTCACAGGCAGTGAGACCTAACACGGAAACCAGGATTATGCAGCACACGAGCCAATAGATGTAAAGTCTAATCTAAAACAATGAACATAAGATGTTCTCAACGTGTGCTAACCAACACACTAGCATTTATAGGACATGAAAGGATCAGTGCTTCTAAGAGGAAAAACTACAGATGTTGTTTACACAGTTGGCTGCAATCCTTCCTCATCCTGATATTTCTGGTTTCTAGTTCTCTGACTTCTTACTAGCCAGTGACAAAACCAAAAAGTGGGAACATTAACAGAAATAACACCTGGTACAACTTCATTATGGAATTCAGACATCAAGGGAGGACAAAAGGCTGCTACATTATGACCTATATGAACTCCAAATTTCAACCACACCACGCCTATCATCTTTATGAGCTCAAATTGAAACAAGAGCTGCCACTAATTTTGATATCGGCAGGATCATGACTCTTGCCTGCTTGTTCTACTCAAGCAGAGAACAATCAAGGGTCAGTAGCTACTGATGTGTGTGTGTGTGTGTGTGTGTGTGTGTGTGTGCGTGCGCGCATAATAAATGAAAATATCTGTGAGGAGCACTATCAGTGATCTTTCTGAACTAGAACTGTGTTTGTCCTGGCAACAATAATGGAAAATACACCAAAATGAGGGGACATTCAACAGTTTTGCAGTCCCCATGCTCAACCTTTAGATCTGCCAGGCTTCCAGAAGAGAATTCTGCCAGAAGAACATATAAGGGTAACAGGTTAGCAGTTAACTTCTTGCACAGTAAAAGAGTTAGCTCCTTTTTAAAAATATCATATGTAGCAAGGAGAAAATCCAATTAAGAATGGTCGGATTAGATTCTTGGGCCTGAATTTGAAAGAAAACGGGTCACAGCTTGTGTCTTAAGTTCCTACTACAGTCAATGGTTCCTCAACAGGTTTCTTTAAGTGCTTGTGGTAGGGATGGCATGAACAGCAACGCGCCCACCAATCATCTTCTACAAGAGATCCCATTCTCTTCCACAGAACTGTGATTTTCTCCAAACCCCAGCACTGCTTAAGATTTTTGAGCTCTTGTTCATGTCATTGCAAATTGAACCCCAAAAAAGTGAATGAACAATCAGTTCTACGCTGTATAAAAGCCTTGACAACAAACCAGGGAAGGGTGGAGATGCCCTGTAATCTGTACTCTTTGGGTTGTAGGCAGAGAAAAAGCCATCCACTAAATTCTGAAACTTTGCAGCAAGCTGTATTGACCGCAGCATATAGCCAAAGGAGCTTGAATCAGATAAGAAGGTAGGAATATATAAAGGTAGAAGACTATGGCTTTGCAAACATTGTGACAGTAAGTTAAGTATCAGTACCGAAATCTCTCAAAAAGACTCTAACAATTAAGCATTTTATTAACTTAGGTCAAGCAAAGATCACATTTAGCAGTAAGGGAATTTTTTTTTTTTTTTTTTTTTGTGTGTGTGGGGTGGGGGGATGGAGAAGGAAGGCTGGCAAAGACAATCACTCATAACTTCATTCACAATTTGCTAAAGAGGCTTGATACAGTGTAAGACTTACAAGTAGGACGACATACTTGAGGACCAAGAACGATCACCTGAAGGACAATGATAATAAGTTGGAGACGGTTGTTCCCTTGACAAAAGGATTGTAAGTAGACTTGTTGAAATTTATTAGACCTCAAAACCAATCATTCTTATCATTTGGAAAAATTCGATGAATTTAGTAGATTTGCATCACCTGGGGATGTAGAAATTATTAGATTACATCATCATTCTTTATAAAGAGAAATATCAGATTACATCTAAAGCAGCAAGAACTAAAGTCCAAATTATGAGAGACAATTTCAGTATGCACATTCTACATTCTAGTTACCACAATATCTGAGAACTAAATCAGAAGACTGTGTACAACAACTGCTACTACACCTTAGTCCCAAACAAGTTGGTTGAATAAAAATTGTCACGTAACATAAAAACATAAGACTTGTATCGCTACTCGTATGACCAGACTATGATATGCCAGAAAGTCCACTTAGATCAAAGGAATTTGTTAGATCTGATAGTACAGATACAAATAATTCTTCACACTTTTTTTCCTTTTATGTTTCTGCCTAAAGCGGAAGAAATACATAGAAGGGATAATTATGCTTTTACTTTTAGTTTGGCAAATTCCAGTTTTGATTTCCGGCATACTTGACTAGACACACATTTAAATCCTTTAATTAGTGATTTCATGAGTTATCGGTCCTTCCATTAACAAATTTCCGCAAATGCAAAAGATTTTATGATAAAACAAAAATATCAAAAATTTTCACCTCGCATAAAAAATGAATGATAATCTCATGATCTAATAATTGAAAAACACTAAATTTGTACAATTGTGGACCAAACTTAACTTACCCACAGGAACTTTATACTATACAAATTCATACTAAAAATTTTAGGGAACATATTCAAAATCCACAACAGTAAGAAAAGCTAAGAGGAGAAGGAGCATATACAAGAACGTGAAGGGCGAGGTCTGCGAGGAAATACTTACGGATACCTAGGGGCATCCAGAGATGAGGAAGGGAGTAGTAATCGACGAAATGCTTCAAGGAGTTGAATTTGTGCAAAGCTCTAATATTGTTGAACCTTATAACTCCCATCACACTATAAGTTACTGGCAGATATTAGACCTTCCAATACTGAAGTAGGGAATCTATTTTGATTGTATACTATCCAATTGTGAAATTAGCTCGCGTAAGAGATCCTAACAACAATGAGGAGAAAAGAAAAAGACAAAAAGGATCTGGCAGGAGGAGGTTGAACTCCAAGATTTTGCGGATTCTCCTTAATAATTTGTTTTTGCCTAATTATAAAGGGAACTACAAATATAGGTCAACTCTCTAAGAGCAACAGCCTTACTTTTCAAGTCAATCCATTAATTTTTCCCTAAGGAGCAGATGTCCTAACTAAGCAAGCGAAACCTCCCTGAGGATGTTAGGAAGCATTTCTTAGTTTCTGACTTTATGTTTTTCTGGTGTGCATCAGATAAACTTAAAGGCAACTCCTTTCTATCACCCGTGATTGTTTCTAACATTAACCCTCCTTGAAGCAACTTCTGAATGTGCCCCCACAGAATAAAACAGATTAGTCTCCTAAATCTTGAAGGCCAATCATGACAAATCTATGAAACAGTTATGATATGGCTGAGCTGAACAGTAAGTGCTGATAAGAAAACCTAATTCAGGATTAAAAATCTATATCACTAGATAATTTATGGAACATCTAATACTTCTGTAAAAAGAAAATCACAAATAAGTACAATACAAAATCTATGTAAAAATTTTGAAGGAGCTTTTAAGATTGACATACTCATGCCTCATTTCTAGTGATTTGGCCGAAGTGTAGGATGATGAAAACTGTTAATAGTGTCATTAGCGAGCAGATAAATGCTACTAGTGGGAAAAATGTATTTCATCTTCAGCGAATTACTACGGCATAAATGAGATATCCAGTGCAGAAATATCCGTTAAGCCTAAAATAGTTTGAAAATATTCAAGAACTTACACATCTATCGGCGCTTTAACCTAGATCGATTATGCAGGCCCAACAGCTGCTCAAGAGACACAAAAGACCACCTTCCGTCCTCAACTTGCTGCAATACCTTCTGATTGAGAGAATCTATAATAATACTAATGTTACCAAAACCATATATCTGATGACCATCTTGCATCCTGCCGGGCTTAGGCTTGAACAGCAAACCATTCTCTTGAGCATGAACTTCAATAATTTCTTTCATGCTCATGTCAACCCCACCACCTGTACCATCCATTTGGATACCACTGTTGGAACCCACAGAAGGGCGGGATTGAGCTTGTGCTGCTGCTTTTCATGCCTCAAATTGCCTTTGTTCAAGGACCCTAAGATAGCTGATGTTCTCCCTCAAACCAGGCTGAACAACCTCCAAACCTTCAACAGCCTGGTTCATCATGTCTAGAGCAAGATTAAGTCGAGAAGGATGTGTTCATTTGTCCAAGCTCAGGTGGAATAAGCTCCTTCCAACCCAAGTACCACTGGCCACTTCTTCAAAGTTCGGGTTTGAGCACAACCAGTGGTACAAAACTTCTTGCCACTTGTTGAAGAATATATCCAGTATTGGAAGCATGTGGTGGATGGGAATAGCAGTAGCCCATAATATCCAATAAAACTGACTGGTGCCCTGATTTGCTGGATTTATTTGAATTCATGCATCACTGCTAACAACTTTGGAACAATAAATCGGACTATTGTTTTTCCCAGTTAATTGCATCAAACACAGTCTTCCAAGGAGACAATATGAGGTATGCAGACACATCACTTGCAAAGCACATGGTACAGCTTCAATCTGTTACGTATAGTGTGGTAGCAGCTTCCACCTTAATCAATAAGGGCAACTATGGATGAACCCAGGAATGGATTGGAACTAGCCGACGTGGATCCCAGGAGTCCACAGCAGCTGATAACTTGGGTAAAACAATGTTTTCCAGTATTGTCTGGTTGACTGTGGAGGCAACATTTCTCCTAAGAACCAAAACGAAGCATTGGTTCAGGGTCCCTTGTCAGTTGTGGTTGTTATAGATATTCTAATACAGGAATACAACTTCCATAAATAGTTGAGTATAAGGAGATGCAGCATTTGAGAGTATAGTAAAATGCTTTATCACCTTAAAGATTCTTCATTGAGTGAAACCATCTCCAATCCATGTGTTGGAGTTTGAAGTGGATCCCATCCGAGAAAACTCGAATAAACAAAGGCAGAGCATATGAACATGCTTATGCTTGACAAGTTGCAGAGTTTGTATTCCTCAGCATAGCTGCTGTGTTCTGCGAGGGAGTCTAGGGCGTAGAAGTTACCAGATGTGCTCTCTTCCCCTATCCGGTCCAACAGCCACCAATTTCATATTATCAAACTGTTTTTTGGCGAGCTGCCTCGCTAAGTTCCTTCCGGCCCGCAGCAACAACTGTTCCATCTCATTTCTCAAATCACTATCAATTTTTTGTATGTCAAGTTCTGCCAAATCCACAATCAACCTGATATTATGCTGAAGTTCAGGCATTGCCCATCATTTTCCCTGCTTTCTTCATGTTCAGTGCCTCCAGGTCTGCCAAGACTCGAACCTGTAACTCATATCAAAACACTTCTGAATTAACTTCCAGGCCCTGCTCCTGCTGGCTAACAACCTTCAGCTGTATGTAAACCTCCAACTTTTTTAGCTTGCTTTGACCAAAGCTTCTCTTGAGTGGCCTTCAGCGGTTATTGATTGATACAGGCGTCATCTTGATTCTCGAAGAGCTGGTGAGCTACTTGTCTCCTGAGCTGCTTGGAAGCCCCATCTCAATATTCTTTAGGCCTAGCTTTGCCTCTGCATTGGCTTCGCATTCCTTTGCTCATTTTTCCCAACCCACCCCCCTTGTAACCCATCTTCAAGCAACTTCATCCCAATCCCCTTGGTATATTTCTTAAAGCCACTGACATCACCACCAGGTTCCTTTCTCTCCCATCCAGCAGAAGATTTTCACAAACACAGACTTTTCCCTTCCTTCCTCACGTCTTAGGGCACCTTCTTTGATCTTTCCACTCAAAAGCAGTGGGCAGAAAACTTTCCCCATCAGTTTCAACCTCATCAGCATTATTATTGGCGGAATTCATTAGTACTAAATCTAAGGCCAATGTAGCTGCCCCAAATCCCAAACCTTTTATGTTTTCTTCTAACATTAGCGTCGTCGTTCTCCCCTTTTGGAATTCTGATCAATTTCTTGGTTAGTATGATAGTTCAGTTGATGTACCAATAGGTTTGGTTAGTCAGGCTTTGACAGCACTTTTTCCGCTTCTCTAGAGGATGATCCTCATAGTCAGAGTCACTATCCAGAAGCAAAACACCATAGAGTACATCATCCTTGGTTTGAACTTGCTTTTTTTCTTTCCAAGCCTGATAGTAAATTCACCACCGATCCACTGTCCATCTTCAAAATCGTTCTCCATCCCAAACCTTTCCATCTCCTGATAATCATCCATGCTTTTCAACTTATCAGTTGGCTCGCCGGATATGAATGGAGAGAAAGAATAGGGAGGATGAAATTAGGGTTATGCTTGCGGACTTCAGTTCCGGATCTTGAAATAGACCGAGCCTGACGGGGTCGGGTTGTGATTGATTTGCCGCCCAAGTGGCGGTAGAGATTTGTGACATTTATTACCCTTAATTAATAAGGAGAACTATTCCCACATTTATTCACACTAAAAATTATATTTAAATATGAATTAAATAACAAATCTCTAAAAAAAAAATTAATTTTTTCTTCAACTTCTGCCATAAATTATTCTTTCAATATATTTTAGAAATAATTGTGTTCAAACAAATATCCTTACATAAATCGATTAAGATAATATATAACATACACTAAATTAATTTAACTGCAATGTTCCCCACTTCTGAAAGATATATCGACACCTCATTTTCGTCTCACTAGCAGCCAACTACTCGACTCATCCTACCTGTCTCAGGAACACTGATATTGACGTGACACATTAATTTTGGGTTGCCTAGCCATTATTTTCAGAAGTTTGCTCGCTTAACTTCACACAATAAATACGACTTTTCGAAATGCCTGGAATGTGCCATATTCAAATTGGGTTTTGCTATCATTAACTAAGTTCACTTAAGTGTCTGCTTATAACATGTAAACCTGAATTCGACGTGATTCTTAACATTAAACTCATTATGTGTATATACTTTAAAAAATATTGGGAAACAAGTTAAAATCAATTATATAATACCCACTTCTTCATTTAAGAATAACATTAATATATAAATCAGAAATCTAATCCAGAGATGAGTAATTACATACATCTTTCTGCAGATGAAGGAAATGCTCATATCTCCAATTGATAAACTCATACTTATATTGAAAAGAATCAAATGGCTCATTGGCTTACAAATCCCACTCTTGAGATTCATATAACCGATCTCAACTTATATAGGACTGAGGCGCAGCTGCTTAGCAGGCAGTGAAATCTAACACTGAAACAATGGACCTAAGTCTCAAATGAGTGTTAATTACAACACTAACATTTATAGTACATGAAAAGATCAGTGCTTCCAAGAAAAACAAAACTACAAATGTTTTTAACACAGTAAGCTGCAATCCTACACTAAACCCTAGCATTTTTAGTTCTATGATTTACTGGTCAGTGAGTTAACCACAAGGTGGGACATTATCGATAAATTACACCCAGTCGAACTCATTATGGAACACAATTCAGACATCAACCGAGGAAGAAAGGATTGGATCTCGAGATAGGCAATATAGGCTACCTATCCTTGGTATGTTCTACTGCTTTCTGCCGGCCTACACCTCGGACAGAAGCTGTTTTTCATCCTCTTCAGCATTTTCTTCCTCGCCTTCTTCATCAGCCCTCATCTGCCAACCTAGCAGCCCATCCTGGACCATATTCTCTTCACAGATGTCTTTCTGGGTATAAGATCTGTATCATACCGCTTGGCTGAAAAAGACAAACTCATCAGTTGGATTCCGGAATTGTACTACTATGGCCTCGTAGCGGAAGTAATATCAAGCTTTTCAAACTCTAACTTAGTCAACACCACATATTTTCCAGTAAAACAAGGATCACCATTTTTATCAGACTACCAAGGTTGAATTACCAAAGATCAGAGCATTTTTATGGTGGACACTACCAAGTATATTCAGAATGTCAGCAAGTACTGCAGCAAAAACAAATGATGCCAGCCATAGAAAATAAATTTTGGAAAAACAATTTTCTGGGAACTATGATCACTAAAATCCTCTGTTTTTTTTTTATTCGCAGATAATGGTGGTGTCCTGGGCGCAACTCGTACATGCAGCTCCGACTCTTCCTGCACCTACTACCACCCACCATTGATATCGAGTAACTCTATCCACCAAAGCTAGAACAAAGCTGGGAAAAAATAACTCCTTTTAAATTAGCATGGAATATCTAAACGAGGGATTTGACAATCGAGATCTCCTAATGGAGGGAAACAGAGGAGTAATAAAATTACAGAATTTAAGGACCCTTAATAACTTAATAAAAGTTCATTCCTCACCGTGTTAAAGTCCAGTCTCTTTAGAACTTCACAAATAGCACTTCTGAGTTCATCATCACTTGGCCTCAATTTATCTGCTTTCTTATGGCCCTTCCATTCAGAACTTTCTTCCTGCACAATCAGGTCAGCTAATAAACAAAGGATTTGGCAAAAAAATAAATATATAAACAAAGAAAACAATCTCAACAGACATAACGGAGAAATTTTATGAAGATACACATACAAACTTTGATCATCTTGATGAGAATTTTTGAGAGTAGACAGGAATGAGAACAATGATCTCACCAGCCTGTCTTTGAACTAGGCTGCTTTTGGTGTAGATGACTTTCCCTTAACCACTTCACTAGTTTTATTCTTTGAATGTACTTTGGATTTGCATCATTGTTACTATTTTTCTTTGAGCCTTTTGATGATTTTGAAGGTGTTTTTTTGGTTGGAGGGCTTGGTCTAGAGACTGGAGTTTTCTTTGGTTTTAACTTCTCCAGCAGGTTCCTTATTTGGATAATGATTTATTGAATTTTGCTTGTGCTTCTTCTTGTCCTTCTCGGATTCTTCTTCAGATTCACTATCTTTCTCCTCAACTTCAGCTAGATTTGACATTTCATCATCTGATCTCTCCTGAACACTATTAGCCTTCATCACTTCAGGTCCCTCCTCCTGATCATTTTCCTCTGATTCATCTTTTGGTTCATGCACATTCTTCTTCTTCTTCTTCTTGGCCTTACTAGATGCACCCTCAGTCTTGTGACTCTGCACACACGACACAGATATCATGATATAGTACCCACAAGCACAATTACACGTTGGCGAGTCTCCTTTTTTCTTCTAGATTTTCTCTGGTTTCTGTTTAAAATTTGAAAGGATGAACCAACCTCAAAATGCAAAAAGTTAAATACACCATTTGCTGTCTACAAAATCCCAATACCCACTGCTAGCTAAGAAGCCAATAATGTCAGACACATACAGCATGTATCCAAAAAAAAAAATGTATAGCATGTAGACCCTAAGAAGAACTTTAGCCTTTTGTTTATAGAACCTTTTTTCTCTTACCAGGAAGCTAAAAAGATTTTGCACTCTCCTTCCCAGATCAGAACTCAGTAGAGCTTCAGAGAGAAAGCCACATCAATCAGCAGAATTACATCTACAAAGTGTCTGACAACTTCAATACCAGTAATGGATAACATGATTTAACGTCTCAAATCTCAAGGGTGTAAAACTTAAGTGCACTAAATGGAAGGTGATACAGAGACTTGGAGGAAGATTGTGTCTCAAATTTAGTAAGGGCAAAAAGGTTACAGCAATTTCACTAGTCGAACGCTAAAATCATTCACTAGGTGATGCCTTACAATTAAGTCATGTTAATTAGAAAGAGAGATACCTTAGCTGAACCCTTCCAAACTACCACCCTGTTGACGAAGGACTCTTTTTGCTCGCTCTTTCACGCTTCTTTCCTTACTGACTGTCTAATGCACCAGGTGTGGAGGCTGCTATGCAACTGAAGAAGTCACAAATACTTCATTGCAATCAAAAAGTTGAAGAACCAACCTGGTCCTTTTCAGCAAGAACTCCAGATGTCGTAGGATGAGGAGCATCTAAAAAATCCATCAACTGTGATTCTAAGTCTTCCTGAAACATAAAACACAGAATTAGTTGAGAATCTTTTAAGGAAGTTTCAGACAAATGCTTAACTGGTCTGATAAGAGCTGCTTCATATGGTCTGAAGTGACAAATTTAGAACCAGCATGTCAAATTATAAAAGAAAGCATATATAACAATTTTCCAAGGCAAAATTGTTGAGGAGAAGAAATATTTACCCTGCAATTGGTATACCCTCAAAAGATAAGTTATGAACACAGAAGAAATAACTACGATACATATAAAGTTTAATATGATGGGTAACATATGAACACACCTTCTTTGATGAAGCCTCTCGTAACAGGTATATCTAGTACATCACATAATTCCAACAGCTTCTCTTTTTTTCAGATTTGTTTGCTTTTCTTTTACTTCTCATTTTTTGTTTTTCCTGCAAAAAAGGTAAGTAGTCTAAGGTACCCGAGCTCAGTTTTTGGGATCATTAGAATGAAACTTACTCAAATCAGATTAAGAGGCCAACAATTAGACAATGAACAAGATATATAGACAGCCTCGCATGAGCAAGCAATGAAATTTTATATTCAAATATTCCCTATCCCAACATGCCATACCCACACTTGGAACAAACAAAAAAAGGCATAGTTATCTCTCTTAATAACTTTCTATATTGACTACCTCATTTTCATGCCACACGAAGCCGGAAAACCGTGAAATATTACTCTTGAATTGAGCTGCCTGCAAAGGACAAGAACTATAAACACAAAGTATCAACAGAAAGAGAGTGAGAAGGAATAGAGAGAACTAGCAGTCTTTAGCTACTTGTTGAAGACATTTCTGAATTCCATGAGTCGGAACTTGGGGGCAAAAGCAATACGCACAAAATTCATAAATAAGACAAGATGCATCCAAACTGCTTATATTAGTCAGGTCTGGCACATTCAAGAAAGGTTGCAACAGAACGAGCAAAATTCATCTGACATCAAATGGAGAAAACTAAGAGCATAAAATAAAGTGGACAAGAGCAAATCAAGACTCATACCCAACTCGAAGAAGAATAGTCTCAAAGAACCATGTTTCGTACAACACGAATATTGCATTCTGGAAATGAAAGACAAATTGACTTAACATGTCAAGAAAAGTTTGATGCAGCACTGGGTAGTTGAAAATACTTAAATTTGAGGGGATAACTAACAAATAACACAAACTTCATCATGGAAAAGGCAAATGATATAATTATTTCCAGTGATTTTTCTTTTAACCTATAAATTCCCTCCAAAAAGTATGAAACATTGACAGGTGAACATATTAAAAATAGAATAATCTGAAAAATTATTGGAAATTATTTCAGACAATACAAATTTAAAATGCAGATTAAATCTTTCTGAGCACTTATTAGCTGCCTTAGTTGGTAGAAAGATATAAACATAAGTATAAACATGTTTCCTTTCTTTGAAACAGTTATTCGAACACATGAAAATCAAACAAAGATACTTCCATTTCAGATGGGAAAGATACAAAAAGACAGAGGATGCGCTAACATTATCTATTATTAATGCCAGAAGGCGAGAAGCTACACCAGCATATATTAGAGGATTTGAGCTTTTACTACAAGCGCATTGGCAAGTCCTGTAAAGGATTGCTTGGTTAATGAACTAGCTATAAAGAGATTAGTAATATGAATTTGTTATGTGGTGGAAAACAATGTCATTATTTCAATATGTATGTTGATAATTAATATCTTTACATTTTTATTCTTTTTCCTTGTGATAAAATAATAAGACATTTTTACTTAAATCAAGGAATTAGCTAACTTGGGCTACCAAGAACTCTTATGTCTTAAGATAAAGTTATGTGAGATTTAGGATGTTGAGATGGATGTGTGAGCTTACTAGAATAGATATGATTAGAAATGAAGATATTTAAAACAAAGGAGTGGCCTTGGCGAGAACAAGATGAAAGCGAGACTCGAGATGGTTTGGACATGTGAAGTGGATGCACGTATGCCCTCGTGCGGCAGGGTCTCGAGGAGGTCAGATCATGGACGCATTGCGTAAGAGGTGGAGGTAGACCGAAGAAATATTGGGGAGGCTGTGGCGTAAATGACGCAGCCTTTAACTTAATGATACATAACCTTAGATAGGAGACTATGGAGGACACACATTAGGGTAGCAGTGCTAGTAGGTTGAGAGTGGTCTCACTTATTCTTCTATACTAGTAATCTAGTAATAAATCTTATAATTGCTTCTCATGCATCTTCAAAAAAATTCACATCGTCAAAAAAATCTAATAGTTGCTTGTTTTTTATTGTTGTTACTACTATTGTTTATTGTACTTGGATTTCTATTAATATTCATATTTCTTGTACTTCTCGATTAAGTAAATTATTATGTTGTAGTTATTGTTCCTTTTAGAATGCTTTGTCATGTTGTCTTTAGTATTTTGTCCCGGCTTCTTCACTCTGTTTTTTTTTTTCAAACTCGCTTATAATACTTGTCCCTTGTTTGCGATCTATTGAAAACAGCCTCTATCCCAGCGTAGGTAAGGTCTACATACACACTACCCTCCCTGCACTTCACTTGTGGGATTGCACTGTATGTTGTTGCATGAATTATTAACAACTACTACGCCGTAATCTCAATCCCAAGCAAGTTTTCCCATGTTGCTTATTTCATGCTCATCTTAGTCTAATAATATACAAGTAAAAGCAAACAAATAAGAAAAATGAAAAAATGACAGGACTAAAGACTCTTAGAAAACATTGGACCTGAACTAAACATACCAACATGACTAAAACATATCCTTACCTAATTAGTATTGCCTATACAGATCCACAAGTTCTAACTTCAAAAAAAATGATCAAGAATTCTTACTATACAATACTGTCATGATTTTCTTTTTACCAAAATTTGAAATATTATTGTGATTTACTAAAAAAGCTGTCTTATTTCAATGGTACTTCGGTCATTCTCATCCCAGTTATTTCTAATACAAGTACTTCTATTTTACATTTGATCCCGCATAAATAAAACATAGATTCCCACATAAGCTATGTAGGTTTTCTTTTATGCATCACTTTATGACAGAAACAAAACATAGTAATTTTTGTGAGGTGCATTAGTTGCATAGATTTTGTTAAGGAGAAAGTGATAAAATACAAATACTGAAAACAAAACATTACATTAGTAATGCAAAGTTGTATGGCAAACCAAACAAGCTATAAGAGTTAATTCCAACAAAAATTGGAGCTAGAACGATGATTGTCTGGAAAAAAGCTCAGGATTACATAACTGACTTAAAAATGGACAAAAGGAAGATCATAGCCTTCTTTTCTCTCAAATACCAGTTGAGGTACATATAGAAGAGAAATCAATAGCAACAACGGAGTCACATTTCCTTGTCAGTAAGTGGGAATTAAGAATGTAAGACATATAATTAAGCATGTCAACCAGAACACCACTGGGTGAATGGAAACGATACAATAAAGAGAAACCAATCAACAGCAGTAAGCTATAAATCAAAACATCACCTTTCCTCGTCGTCCAAAGAGAATTGTGTGTAGCAATTTGAGAGTGTCATCAGTCTTCCTTTTGGATAATTTGTATGCCACTGATACATAATATTTTGCATCAACATGTCATAGGAAATCAAAGAACATACAAAAGAAAATGGAAACTGGAAGAATAGCAAAAACGCTAGATACCAAATTCACTGGTAGAAAGTCTCGGGACTAGGGACCTCCAATTACCACATTCTCATAGGCCTAGGGGACAAATGAACTGTGATTCAAAGGAAAAGATGAGGAGAGGCAACAAAACCAAATTTAATCAAATACCTATAGCTGTAGAACGAGACATGCAGAAAAGAAGGTAATATAAATTAAAAGTCATGAGTCAGACTCAGGATTTATGCAGATCTGAGCTTACTCACTAGTTGGTTGATAAACCCATACAACTTAAACGTAGAACAAGATAGCAATGCAGGTAGTGGTCTATCATTCGGGTCACGCTTTAACAGATTGAATTATTATTGTCTAGTTTCCGACCTTTTCCTCCTGTATTTTATGGAAACTACATTTTAAAAGCAATGTAGGTAGTGGTCTATCTTTCATGCTGGTTAACCCTGGTAAGTTGATATTCATGTTCTAAATCAAGAATAAACAACTAGGAAGTAAGATTGTACTGTGAGCATAAGAAAAAGCAAAGCAGAAATAACATCCGAGAGTGGTGGATCAGAGGGGAGGCAGCAAAAGTCAGAAAAGATGGTGGAAGCTAATACCAACATGCATATGGTGGCAGTGGAGAGAAAGAAATGAGAGATGCTTTGAAGATAGGTCCAATTCCATTGAGAGGTTAATGGAATTGTATTATATCTTTACTGTTTTGGTGTAGACAGCTTTATATAGAGTGAAATAGTGATCAAATTGTAGATTTAATAGATCTATGTAAGTTCTGTTTTTCACATACTTTTTGGAGGTGCCAGCATACCCTTAATGCTGAGGAATACAACTTTACCAGTTTCAAAAAAAAACATCTTAACTTGGTATCTTTTAAGATCTATCTCTGCAGATATGTGAGCATTTCAAAGAAAACATGTTATAACTAGTGAACTAGTAAGTAATATACTATCTGAATGTCTTTCAGAGCAGTTCCACGACCCTGCAGACAAGATGGATCATAAAATTAATATCATGAATTTGCAGTCCGGGCCCTAATCATAAGAGGAAAAGAACAACAAAGTTAGCACTGGTACCATGTACCTTTTCAATATGGATTTCCTTGGTGAGTTCTAATTCAATAGATGCAACCAGCCTTTCAACAGATTTGCGTTGGCGTACAGGGCGTTCAATTGTTGAAGCCAGAGGTGTTTTAGGCTGCAGTTCCTTCTTGTCCTCCACTTGCCTTTTCCTCTTCTGTCTTTCTTCTGAGCACCACTCAGATTTATCACTTTGATCCTTTCTCAACTCCATGCCTTTCTCGCGGCTTTCTTTTCCTCTGTACATTTGCTACATCTTCAACCTCCTCCTTGTCTTTATCTGGTTTTTCAGCAGTTTCTTCTTTCATCACCTCAAACTTGGTTGCTGGCTTCTCTTCTGCTCCTTTGCTTTCCTGGTCAGCTTTCTCTTCTTCATCTTCCTTGCTTTCTTTCACCTCTTCTTTGTCTATATCCATGTTCTCAATATCCTTTTCATCAGTCTCTTTTCTCTTCTTCTACTTCCTTTTTATTTCCATCCTTTTTGCCATTGTTCTTCTCTGTAAAGGCGTCACTCTTATCTTCTGCTGCCACATTGTTGTTGGCAGATACCTCAGCCAATTCAGCCACTGTCCCCCTCTCCCATAACAAAAGTTCAACTCTAATAGGTCAAAAAGAAACCCTAGAGCACAGAGCAGGAGATAATCTGCATATAACTATGTCAAGTCGGAGCTTGAAGAATCTCTGGACAATGGATGACTAGAACAGCAAAGGTTCATAGCAATTGGGAAGAATCAATGACACTAAAAGAGTAAAAGAGAAAACAGAAATCAATATTTCTCTAAACCTATGCAAATAATGCATCCAAAATATTATCAGATAACTCAACCACAAAACTATCCTAATTAGCATGCTCAGGGAGCATCAAGTGAAAAACCAAAAACAACTCTCCCCATATTATACAAATATAGTAAGCTTCAAGATGAATAAGTTCTTGTCAGCTAGATGAATCCTCCACATTGTTCACTATTTTAAACTGGCTTGACAACCTAGACCAGCTATATGCAAAGGAGTTAGCCCTGGTGCTTTCTGCAACAGATGACTGAACAGCAAAGCTTCATAGAAATTGGGAAGAATCAATGAAGCTAAAGAGAAAAAACAGAAATCAATATTTCTCTAAAATTAAATGCAAATGATCCACCCAACATGTTATCAGATACCTCAAACTTTGAGTATACACACAATAATACTCAAGCCTCAATCCCAAACAAGCTGAGGTCTTCTAGATGAATCCTTACATTATATTCACTATTTTTTTACCAAGACCAGCTATATGCAAGAGGAGTTAACCCCAAAAATCCAATGTACAAACGAAATTCATAAATTTTACCTGAAGATTCGAAAATAAAAAACTAAGCTGCGACAAAGAAAAAACCAATCTTTCTATCGAAATCCAACACAACAACGGCAAGAATGATTAACAGAGGAACAAAGATTTTAAGTTAAATTTGCATGCTTACATGCAATTGATGCAATTCCAACATATTGTCATTTACCTCCAAATTTGCAGCATGAAATGAGCACCAAAAACAATCCTCCTCATTACAGAGCTTCAATCCCCAAAAACAAGTTGAGGTCAGGAAAATCCTCTCTATATTATTCACTATGTTAAATTGGCCTTCAACCTAGACCAGCTATGTGCAAAGAAGTTAACCCCAAAATAAACAGCTGACAAACGATATTCATAATTAAAATTCCAAAAAAACCTAAGCTACATTTTCAAAAATCCAATTTTTCTACCATAGTCCAACACCCCAACATCAAGAATGTACATTTTGAGCTAAATTTGCATGTAATTAATAAGAATTTATACTTACGGGAACGTTGAGAGCTGTTTTCCTTAGTTCTACGACACTCCGTCAGTTCAGTGAAGTGAAGCGAATGTCTTTCCTTCTTTACTACAAACAGCGACAGCGGTGGCAATCTTCCTTTTTTTAACCTTCTTTGCTCCCACCTGATGTGGATACCACATTGGGCCTTACCTTAACCAAATCACATGTACCATTTGTAAAGAAATGGGCCACTCTTATATTTTTTAAGATTCAAATAAATTATTTTACTATGTTTTGTTGAACGATTGCACTGATTTACGATTTTTTTTCGTTGGGATGAACATAATAAAAATTCCTAGTAAAACTAATTGCAATTACAAGAATTGCACTGTCAAAATGCAAGCTGGCCTGGAGATTGGAGGGCTTGGAGCTCATCCATGGATCTTGAGCTTGGAGCTCTCTAAAATAGGATTTCTTTTCTTTCTTGATTTTGTTCACATTTTCCTTCTTGTTTTCAATAAAATAGTCATGCCGCTTTATTTAATTAAAAATAAAAAATTAAAAAAACTCAAAATTCATAAAAAAAAAAAAACCCCAAAATTTTTTAATTTTTAATTTATAAATTTTATATCTAAATAAATACACCTACGATATAGTTTGAACATCGCAAAGCTTCCATGCTCATTTTAAATATGTTGATGACCTCCTTTTTTTGACCTCTCGTTTTATCATCAGTGACATACTTTATTTACATAAATACCATCATTTCCTTTTTTTTTCTGTTCTCTAATCAGTATATACATTCAGCATTCCTCCTAAGAAAGAACTGATTTTGATTAATATGTTTTTCTTTAGCTTAATCCAAAATTTTGACTTTTTCTTTCCAGTCCCATTATAACCCTTTTAATTCAAATATGTTATACTAAAATTACTAACCAGTAGCCATTTAACCTTTTTCATCCCAATATATTTCATACTCCAAATTTGCAATGCTTGAAGTATTTATCCTTGTGTCAACCACCAATACAATCTGGTAATCAGTTGCCCATCACACAGCACATGACGCTTTTCTGATTAAACGGATCCAAAATTTAAACTTGATCAATCTGACCTTTAAGTACAAATTTGATTGATCTTCATGTATATTTGTACTCTGCATAAAAAATACTAGGTTCAGCAGAAGAGCTGCATCCACCATTTATCTCATTGCACCAGTCATATCACAAAACCACAATATATTTCAGAAATCTAATCCAGATGAAGGAATGCTACGACTGTACATATCTCAAATTGCACATCTACATCACACTTGTATATCGAACATCAAATGGCTCAGTGGCTTACAAAGTTCCACCAGAAAAAGGCTCTTCATGGTTTCTGTAAACAAATTTTCAGGAGAAACACAATTCAGAGCATAATTTGAGTTGAGTAGGCCACCACTCCCCCAGCAAAGCCACAATAACTGTACTTTTTGCTTTAATTAACACTGCATGTACATGGTGTATTCTATGAAGTGGATAGAGTGACAATTGCTCTGGTGCTAAATTAGGTACAGAAATGACTGTATGGTTTGCACAGAAACACTAAGACAAGGAGATAGAGTTCTACACTCAAATGCAGGCTCCATGAAGCCGAGAAGAACATACTGGTCCCAGAAAAAAACCACAGAAGCTCATGGAAGCAGGGTGATTCCACATTAGAATGTGGATTTTAGGTAGTACTGCAATGGCAATTGGCATTCCAATTCAAGATGATTGGGCAAGTGTTAAATCTGTGGTTGATAAAGATCCAGATTGATCGACATCAAGACATTCAAACCATCCAAACAAGAGCGATACATCGCCTTGCTGATCTTCCCATCTCCTTAAGTTTATAAACCAAATTCAGCAGCCCTGCATATGAAAAGGAAGAAAATTAGGAATAACTTGAACTAGAAATATAGGAGTAGGAATAAAGAGAAATAAGTAATTGTTTGACAGATTCCACAAGCTAATTATTGGTAACAGGCTTTGAAGTTTTAGAGTATAACTTACCCTACAACCCCATCATTATCAAGACTGCGCTTCTTCCAAGTCCACATTTGTCATCCTTCTTGAAAGAACCCACTTCACTCAGCTCCTTCTGTCTCCTCTCTGTGTTAAATTCAACATAAAGGAAGAACCTGGAGCCAAACAAAGGGTGCTGGTCAAAACTAGAATACAGCAAATACGCCCCGCTTTAGTTGAGAAGCTTTTGTCTCCATATCCTAGTGTTGTGATGGTAGAACAGACACAATAGAAGGCATCAATGGTACTTAACTTTTCTACTCTGGCAAGGAACACCGCCTAACAACTATTAGCAATCTACAAGAGTGGCTGTTATGACTACACTTGCACTACTTTGTTGGTTTCAATTTCCTCTAGAATATCACTAGGGCCAACTTTATCACGCATATGTAATGCTTCTTGATTAATAGCGTTTCCTGTTTCTCCACTATGTAATCTGCCCTTGCTTAGAACCATTCCAACAAGTGCCATCCCGAAAAAACAAAGAAAGAAGCAAGAAGTCCTTGCAGCTGCGCTGTTAGGCACAAGGTCTCCATATCCGACAGTGGTCATTGTCACAACACAGAAGTAAACAGAATCGAGTACCCCATTTACTTTCTTTTCCATCGATCTGATTCTGAACGAAATAAAAGCACGGGTACCACATAAGTAAATAAATCTGCAAAGAATGACTTTCCTAAAACTAGGATGAAGTTTATCCAATATTGACTCGTAACGTGGAGTGATTGGTCGCCCCAGTCATTCATTTCTCCAGGAACAAATTCCGCCATAGGAGCACTTTTATGTCGGCGAAGTCCTCTTCTTGATCAACATTTTGAAGGTTTTAGGCAGCTGATCTAATAAGGGCTGCTTTGTTGTTGCCTGCCATTCCAAGCAAAATCAACCGCCTCTAGAGACCCTGAGAGAAATTAATCTAAAAGAGTGTTGAAGTCCCTGTTCACTAATTAAACCTAACGAATTGGTTTTTTTTGTCAGAAGCTCAAATTTTAAGCCACAAGATTAACAACAACAAAAAACCCAATGTAATCCCACAAGTGGTGTATGAGGAGTGTGTACGACACCTTACCCTTATCTTGAAAAAGGTGGAGAGTGTTATTTCTGACAGATCCCTTAAAGCAAAACTAACAAGATTGTAAGATAATAATAATAAGACAATCTTCTACATTCTTCATAATAATTAAAATTGCACCACTAAAGATAATTTAGTTTTTGCAAGGTGTAGGAACTAGAATACTGGATGGATCTGACATACATGCATAAAACTGTAATGAACTTGTCAGCATACTACTTCAGCAAAAGCTATACAGTGCATGATACCACACAATTATAAGTATTATGTTGGCATCGTGAAGCCTATGATAATATTATGTACGAGACCATCATCGACGCTCTAGCTAGCAAATAATTTCTCGCATAATTTGTCAGTTGGATCTTCCTATGTATTATCCTGATCAACTAATTCTAGGATATAGAGGTAGAGTCCAGTCAGTCGGTCAATATTGATCATAATCTCAAATCTGAGAAGTCAACAGTTATGCAGTCAAGCATGCTTCTTCTTGCTGGAGAATCAACAAAGTCTAACTAATACTCAAAGAACTCCAGATTTTCCTCATCTAGCTAGTTCTAGGTCGGACTTCCATTAGGAAGTGATTAAGGATTTGAAGCTTATAGGTTCTGGATTCTAATCCTTTGAAGTTACTAGGTTCTAAACTTATAAATTGTGTAAAATTAAATGGATTTTTAGGATTGAGCCAAAGCTAGTGGGTTCTGCCGAACTATACCATAAATGGTACATCCACATCCTGGTTTCCTGATGGTGTGAACCGAATGGAGACAACATCAGTAAAGGAAACTAATGATAAAGATAGAAGTGATCCCTTAAAGCGAATTCAAACTGGAAAAATAAGGCAAGAACCAACACCCTATATTTACAATCAAAGAAGATTCATTACTTTACGGACACCCTTGAGTGGAAATTGGATCCACAAGCAACTGAGCAAGCTACGTGGAGTTTAATGAGTAAAATGCATACACCTTTCAATTTCACAGTCTAAGAGTACATGGGTTTTTAGAGTGAGTGGAGTTATACATTATACACACACCTTTTTAAAAAAAAAGAAAAAAAATTCAAAATGTCCTTTTTTTATAAGGGTGGTGACCAGGCCCGCTTATGCACATCTCAATTATTTACCGGATACCTACCAATTCCCACCAGCATCAACACCGGGTAAATCTACACAAGGAAGATTAAGAACCTGAACTTTATGGGTTCGAGTTTGAAATTCTACCACAGTCCAGTCCATTTGATTTATTGGGTTCAAAACCTATTATTTGGTTCATATAGTAAATGTTTTAACACATATACAAGGTTTGAGCTAATTTCTATCCTACATCAACCCCTGATTTATTCTGCCCACCAAGTCTTAGAGGCGGATTGGAAGAAATCAAATACTACATATATGATTTCTAGTATATATTGCTCGAATAATGTGAGATGTGTGTGGGATCTTCCAAAAAGCTAGGCAATATTTTTGAGTGTCCAAGCAACATATTTTCTCATAATGTAGATCCACCCCTCTTTCACAAATCAAAAACAAGTTACTCAGCTCTAACTTGCAGCAGAATTTCAGCAAAAAAATTCACAAAAGAGAGTAAATGTAAAGTCAACACTCAAAACAAGAACATATTCTCTTCCGGAGTATAGATCTAAACAAAACAAAACAAAAAAAAGGAAAGAAATCATTACTCTGAATTACCTGGAGAAAAAGTTGTTAATTCTGATTGGGACTTGTTGGAAATTGAAAGAATAATTGGAATCTTCTTTGAAGGGTGAAGTTAGTGTTAGTGTTAGTGCAGCTTTACGCGTTTTTCTTCTTCAATTTGTTGTAAAGGATATTACAGATTCATCTCATCTGCTGTTGCTTTCAGCTTCGTTGACAAAATTAATTTATGGCCATTATTATCGGCTCTTTATCGTTGTATTTCACTGCACTTTGTTTGTTGTATCTCGTAATACAATATTCCAAATTTTACAGGTAAGTATATACAATCAAATTTCTATGGAAAGCCCGCGTTTGTACGGATATTTTATGACTGTTATAATGAGTTGTTATACATGTATATATTTGATATTAGATTTTTAGTTTTTTATAAATAAAAATATATAAATATTTAGTTTGATGATTTTATGTATAAAAAAAATGTATTTACTTATCAATTTAATAAAAAATAGGAAGAGTGTGAATGTAAAAAGTAAAAAAGAGAAAGAAAAT
>JACEIK010000386.1:175033-222561 GCA_018107945.1 Datura stramonium | reverse complement strand
ATAGGAACTTAGGGGAGGCTTGATCAGGTTAGAAAAATCACGAGGCATGCAAATTAAACAGGTCACAACTAGTTTGATATTTTAGGAAGGCTGAAGGAGACAAATTCAGGTACATGATTGAGGATGTAAAGTTCTCCCCAGTCTGTTTTGCATAATAAAATGTGATAGATTCCTTTTTTAGATCCCACTGAGTTTATAAGCTAAAATTCCCTGCTGAGCCAGGACCAAATCTGCTATGCCTTTTGGGAGATTGTAACACAATACATTAACATTACAAAGAGTGAATGAATATTTAGTACCGACAGTGGTAATAGAAGCTTCGTAAGAGTCTAGACACTTCTAGAGTTCTTGAACCATGCATAGCGGGAAGGCTTGAGCTTTGGCTTAGTTATCAAACAGAAAACATTTTTCTTATTCTCTTTTAATGTGTAAATGCCTGCCTTGCTCTCAATAGACCTTTTGACTCTTTACCTTAGCCCATTGGAAATGCTCAAAACACATAACTTGGTCAGAGGGCTTGGCTGAGTAAGACCGGCATTGAATTTCATCACCTGTCATCCATGTAATTTGAATGTTTCTATTATGTGATTGCTTTAGTTCTACTTGAAAATCTATAAGGTCTCTTTCTCCTTTTTTTTTTTGTTTAAAAAAAAAATTTTACACATATTTTTCCCCTTTTGAACTCCTTGCAAATAATAATGATTGTGAATCCCATTTTGGCGCATATGCTTCTTTTGGCAGGATCTATCCAAGCTGAATCGGGATCCCTCAAGGATTATATATTTGAGTGGACATGCACTAGAAAGTAGCCTACAGCCTGAAAATTGCATAGAAATAAAGCCATGGAAAGGAGAGGCGGACGATACTGTGCTTTTGGATCTTATTCCATTTCTTGAATGTAAGATTCTTAATTAATGACGTAGCCTAATCATGTTTTCCTTTTTGGGAGTATTGGGAGGTCACTGTTAATGACTTATTAATTTGAGTGCAGATGTTGCTAAACACAGGCCAGCTGATATCCGAACTGTATTAGCTTCATACCAAGGACGTGATATTGCTAAAGAGTTCATTGAGCGATCCAAAGAGCACCAAAGGTCAAGTTTCCGATGTTGTATTTATTAGCTCTTACTGGCTATTCCAAGTTACAATTATAAAAAAAAAAGTTCTTACTGGCTATTCAATTGCATTACAAATCCTCAACACCGTGACTTTGCTTCTGATTTTTGTCTTGAATTTTACTCATGAAGTTTGCCTCTTCATATGCTTCCCTTGCCTTTTCTCCTCTGTCCCTCTTGAGACAATTAAATGTTAGGATACAGGTTTTCTTCTTTGTTAGTATATGGGACTGGCTGGGTTTTTCTTTTTGTAGGAGGGGGGGACTGGTGGGGTTTTACAGGCGTAATCTAACTTTGCCTCGCACATTGGAAACATAAAAATCTTCTTTGCCCCATAATCCCGGATAATTGTAGCCATTTGAGCTGTGACTCCTATATTCTCGCCTTTCGAGTTTCCTTCTCTCCCCAAGCTTGAGGGGTTGATGCATTTTTCCATATCTAGTATTTGTGAGAGAGAGGGTGGTTTTAATCCACCCTCACCTACAAAAAAAAATCTAAAAAGAAAAGAAAAAGAGAGAATGAAAAGAGTGCTACTGGGCAACTTGACTGGAAAAAATGGTAAGTAGACTGAATGAGCTCCAAAAAACTTTGAGTCACTAGAGGCACACACTGTTTTTCCTAGGCTCCTGCTAATTTATCTGGAAATGAGCTGTATATTAGAGTTACAGTGATAATTCTTTTCATTGCATTTTTGTTTGATTGAGCGTATTTGAGATTTGTCGTTCCCTAACTTCTGTAATATCAACTTACTATACTTCAGAGTCGGAGGTGGTTTGTCTCAGCAAACCTGTCTTCTTTTCGAGCTGCAAACTATGTGCCTCCTACTATATTTGCATCTTCACTCTGCTATAGTAAATTTTATTTCATTTTCTCCAAGTTTTCCTTTCTTATTTGCGCAGTTATTTTGTTTTTGACCCCTTAATTATAGTTGGTGGCTATGTTGTTTCAACTCTCCAAAAATATTGCAGCAACTGTGTCAAATCCTTAAAAGATGTGCTACTTTTGGAGGATCTGACACACAAACACACAACGACTTCTTTGTTTAGTCTGAACAACATAGATTTGTTTCAGCAAACCTCTTTCCTTTCGAGCTGCAATCACTATTGCATCTTCACTCTTCTGTAGTAAAAAAATCTCTTTCATATTCCAATCTGTGCCATTCCTTTTTGTACACTTATTTTTTGTTTTCGGCACCTTATTATAGTTGTACACCGTTTTGTTTGATGGTCTTAATGGTCGATCTTTGTGGTTGCAGGCGTGTGCAAGAGCAAAAGCAGCATGGTCGATTATGGCGCCGCTAGAGATATGAGTTCGTTGTGAGAGGAGAAATTAAAATTAAAATTAAAAAAAAAGTATTCCTTTGTAAGATTTAGAACAGTTGATAGATAGACGTAAAACTACAATCCCATTTTTGTGTAGCTAAGAAAAATATTTGTGCCAGTTGAGAATATAACATGCCTGTATTCTTTTTCCCCTCCAGCAAAAGGCTTTTGTCGTTATCTCTTCCTTAGTAATAATCGAGGATGTCAATGTTTTGGCAGCAGCTAGGTGATTCAGTATCTATTTTACTCTGAATTATAGCACACTAACGAGCTGAGGTTCTATCGGAAAATAGTCTCTCTATTTCTGACATAGAGGTAGGTCTGTGTATATTCCATGGTTGTTGTATAGGACAGTAAGATTGCATCACATGATTCAACTGAGTTCTACGGAAGATTGACCACTACGGTTTTGTCCTAGTTGTAAAAACCTAGTTGTAAGAAAGCAACACGTGATGTATGGGTTATGTGCATGACATGCGTTCGAATTTATTTAAATTTATTTAGTGTGACGTTTTTTTTCATACTCAAACTTCTCATATACTCTTTTTATTCTAGTTCATGTGGCATTATTTTTTAGTAATTTGTTAACAAAAACATATTTTTATATTTGAAAACTTTTAACTTATAAGCTTTCTGTTTTACTTTAATAATTTTTTTAAAAGTTATACAAATGTTAGAATAACTTAATATTGAGTCAAATTATGTCATGTAAATAAATTATGTCCGGATCTAATTTTGATTTTTAAAGAATTTATATCAACTTATTTGGAGGGCAAAACATATTATTTTTTGTTTAATTAGGTTTTAATGCGACTATTCGACATTGAAGTGCGAAAATAAAATAAAAATAAAAGTTAAAACATATTCAATTCAAATGTCAACTAAATAAATTTGGGCCGAAGAAGTGAAAAACCAGAATGAGGATAAGCTTGCAGAGAAAATTGTACAGATATTTCTTTCTTCGGATAAGCCTACAGAAAAAATTGCAAAAAGCTCGTAGGCAGCAGAGCTCCATCTCCACTGCTTATCAAGATTACTGACTACGAGACCCAAAATCGAAATCAAAATCGAATTCTAGTGAAAACCCAAATGGCGATTTCATCGTCATCACTCTCAGCAGCTCTTTTCCCAGTGTGTAATTCGTCCTCCATTTCAGCACAACCCAAGTTCTCTGTTCTGTCTTTGCCTTCAAATTCCGCTAAGTTACAGGTTTTCAACCAATCTCGACTGTCAACAACTAAGGTTTTTGCTTCTCCTGAAGTCTTGGATGCCCAGGATGTCTCTGCTGTTGTTGAGGTATGAGAATTATTTGGGTTATTATCAGTAGACTATACTGTATTAACATAAAAAGGTGCTTTCTTTTTGCTCAATTGATGTTGGGTATTCGTCATTTTGCTTTCTTTCTAGGATATTCCAGCTGCCTCGACGCTGAGTGTTGGTGGTGACTCTGATAAGGTAACCTTTTTCTCTTCCTCTTTTTTTTCTCTGTAGTTTCTTATAATCTCAAATTAGTTCAGTTTGCGTATATGATTCCTATGTATAAATTGACCTCTAGTGAGGTGGTGTTGAGAGGACTCATTGTAGTTAGAGTCCAGAGGCGGATATCTTAACTTCATGTGTTTTGAGTTCTACGATAGCAATTCAGGTAATTGGGTTCTGAATTTAATTTCTGAACATATCTAGTACATTTATTTGTTATAGTTACTGAGTTTGAACTAAAGTAACCTTCTAGCTCTGCGCTTAGCTAGACTAGTTTTAATGAACCTATCTCAATCCCTAACCTTATCCGGCTTGGGACTGCTGTACTTTGCTAAGTTCACATAGTTAGTGTTCTCTCTCTAGTCTTTGGGGGTGATGCTCGATGACTCGTGGTTCATTCAGAGCTTTTCGCATTGATGTTTTATGTTATCTTCATTTTGTGTATTTCTAAGAATGTAATTAAGATTTCACCCAAGTTGGCCTAGTGGTCAATGAATTGAATAGAGAATCATGAGCTCTCATGTTGAAATCCCAACGGCAGGGGCGGATTTCGTGTATTTTGTGGGGGTTCCTGGTTACTAGTAATTTTTGCTCAGGTCTTGTATTTATATTGAGAATCCATTAAACTTATAAGAAATTTCTAGTTGGGAACCCAATGTAAAGATGAGTTGTTGGTTCAATGGCAAAGGTGGAACCTAATTTGTTGTGGCGGTTGTGGCCTCCTTGACAAGGGTTCAAATCCTCTACGTACCATAATTAACCTATATTTTGCTTTTGTTTTACAAAAAACCACACAAGCCTTTATTTTCTCTTTTTTCTTTTTAATTTGAGATCGTTGGGAACCCATAAATTTCAAATTTTGGATCCGTCTCTGTCCAATGGAGGCAAAATAGCAAGTGATTTCTTCTCATCTGTCCCAGTCATTGTAGACAAAGTTACACGGTGCTTGTGCTGGTGGGAGGTAGCAAGTACCCTATGGAATAGTCAAGGTGCATGCAAATAGGCCTGGGCACCACATTTATTAAAAAAGAGAATGTAGCTAACATTTAGCTAATATATCATGACTAAGAAGTTGTCCTTTCTAACTGTTTATGTCTCATGTAACCCTTTGTAGTTTGTACAGTATTAGTGTTTGTAACTGATCACTCAAGCTTATTTTTGTTTGTACATTTCTGTGGTGTGTGTGTTCTTGTCATTGTGCGTGTGTCTGTGTGACACGCTTTTTTTTCTTAAATTTTATGCTGCAGCCTTTGTGGAGATGGATATTCCTTTTAGATGTCAACAATTATGAAATAGGATATAGTTGTTAGATGTCGAGCAATCTAAATGGAATATGTGTTGACTTTGTTCCACTTTTGGCTAGTCATTTTAAAATGGTTGAGAAATGATAATACCCTTTTGTTCAGTGCTGACAGAAGCTAGCCTCATGGCACAGGGAGAACACGGGGACATAAAAAAGGATATGTGTGTTATTGATATTATGCAATTATAGAACTACAATGTCTATGCCATCTAGACATAGACATGGTAGTTCTGTAAGACATTGTAGACATTGTAGTGCCATCTAGGAGAATACATATAGATTTTGTTGGTTAAGCAAGTATTATTATAAAAAGCATTGCCAAACATCCAGCTGTCTGCAAATCTCTAAATTTCGGCTGACAGTAGAAAAATCTCCTTCACCCTGCTCACACTCCATTCTATCCTTCTTTGTTTGTCAGTCAGCTGAGTAATGGAAACTCATCAGTGCCTGTTGTTCTTCTAGCATGAGGTCAACTGAAAAGTCTACTTCACCCTGCATGAACTCCATTCTATCCTTCTTTGTTTGTCAGTCTGCTGAGCAATGGAAACTTGCCAGTGCCTGTTGTTCTTCTAGTATGAGGTCAACTAGTTCTAGCCTGTGAAGTAAGGCTAAGACTCACTTGCAGTGAATTGGAAGTTTCTTATAGGGCAGTTTGCAGTGATATAATAACCTGCTCAACTGCCAGACAACTTTTGATAAATGAGAGTACAAATTGCTTCACTGTTAGATTCCTCAAGTTGGTGATTGTGAACCAATTGGTCTTCCACCGTTACTGAAAGTTGGAAATAACCTGGAGCTTTAGTAGTGCATTGATCATCTCTTAGCTGTCTCCTCTGAGTAACTTTTTGCAGTGATTATTTTTCTGCAATGTACTTTAGTTGATGCACCAAGAAACAAAAGGACAGAAATTTGTCTAATTGATAAGCTCGTACTAATTTGCTTGAAGGAGCTGCATCTAATGCTTTTTGAACCTTTCACTACTGTATTCTGATGCCTCATTATTATGGTAACCAAGGTCATTAATATTACTACTAGTGTACAATCCTCTTCAAGGATAAATATGAGTTGTATTCTTCTCTGGCTACTAATTACTGTTGATCTTTCGCTGTTTCATGTACTGACATGCTATTCAGAAAATATTATTTGTTTGAAGTGTTCACTTCTATCAAGACTACCTACATAATAGTTTGATCAAAGCCAATTTTTGGTTCTTTGCTTGCTGATGGTAATTCTGTTCAGTTTATGAATTCTAAAGGAAAATCCTTGAAGCATTTCCGATAGTCTATGTAAGCTGAAAAAAATATTAGAATTATGATGAAACTGGAAAGGTCTTTGCAGGTTCCTCCTTTAATTGTCAGTTAGTTTATGAATTTTCAAGGACAGACTTCTCTCAGTTTATCAGTCATATTTGGGAGTCCCTGGAAAGCTGTAAAAATTTTATTTCAAAATTAGGATGGACTTGGAAAAGGTTATTGTTGGACTAGAGGTGTAAGCATCGTGAGGTGTGAAGAGATGTCAGGGTTCTCCCTTTAACTCTCAGATAGGTATTCACTATGAGTTAAATATACGAACTATGCTCAGGAGCAACCCCAGGGGTTGTTCTAGTTCAGCACTAAGCTGGTCGTGGCGGTGCAGTATCAAATTTTACTAGCTCTAGTTAGCATAAAAACATGGATATTTCTCTCTAATTATTATTGGCGTCATCTAACAATCTAAACATATTTACAGGCAGCACCAAAGCAGAAGATTAGGATCAAATTGAGGTCATACTGGGTACCCCTAATAGAAGACTCTTGTAAGCAAATTATGGACGCTGCAAGAACGACAAATGCAAAGACCGTAGGTCCTGTACCACTGCCCACCAAAAAGAGAATTTACTGTGTCCTCAAATCTCCACATGTTCACAAGGATGCCAGGTTCCATTTCGAAATAAGAACTCATCAACGCCTTATTGACATTCTTTACCCGACTGCCCAAACTATCGACAAGTTAATGCTGCTTGACCTTCCTGCTGGTGTTGATGTGGAGGTCAAGCTCTGAGAACACTGCTTCTCCTCCTTGTTTAACGTTGTAACCATGTCTCTCTTGCCTAGTTCGTTCTGGTTTTGGATTTTGTACTCAGAGAGATTTATGCACAATCATTTCTCGAGGAAAAGTAGGGTAGACGCATGTTTTTTTTCCTGTGTAATGATTTGATTACTTGATTACTAAGCATCTTTTCAATCTCATATGATTGTGTACCCTTACATGTTTTAACAATTTTTCCTTCCGATAATACGTCACGTATTGCTTGAGAATGCTGATGTCTGTTGATTTTGAGATCTTACCTGAAAGTAGGAAAAGGCTGAATAGGAGTTTGCTGGTTCTGGTTTTGAAACCTGCATTACATTATGTGGCCCATCTACATTGTTCCTTTGGTCTTATGCATTCCAAAAGAGACTACCAAATAAGTTTCGGGTATTTGGCACTTCTTGCTGGTACGATGAAATAGTCAAGGTGCGCGTAAGCTGTCTCAAATATCACTATTATTATTATTTTTCTTTTAAATGGTGCTCTAGTTCATTGTTGTTGGATGGCTCAAACTCAATATGACTTTGGAGTTGAACCAAGTTTCTTACTCATTGGAGGAAGAACCATGTTCTAAGAAAAGTAAATACCTATGCACAGGACTTGCTATTTTTCTGGCCACGTGGAGTGGTAAGTACTTCTCAATCCTTAATTAGAGTTTTTAAGATTCGAGTCCTGAAAATGAAATTGCCATAAGAAGCATTGTATCTTAAAAATAGAACTTTTTGATACGAATCCGAGTTAATTAAACTTTAAAGTGGGTATCGAATATAGAGTGGGAAGGCAAATAAAAAAAAAAAGTTAGGAAAAAGATACTGATATTTTTAAATAACAAAAGTGTAATATGCCAAAAGCCCAAAAAATGCCCCTTAAAGAAGCTGAAAAGGTATTCTTTCAGAAAAATGATTGAATTTTTTTATTTATTATTTTATATTCAGCACGTAACTAAAAATTGTTATCCTAAAAATATTTTTTTTTAAAAAAGCTCGAATTTGTTTACATACTATTCAAAATTGAGTGTGAAGTGATATTTTCTTTATTGACTTTGATATAATATTACCTTCATAAAGTTCACTTATTTCATGTTGGAGCTTCATGAATATCAAGAGCAAATACGAAATAATTTGCTAATGATAAATATATAAATGATTAAAATTGAGCTATTTACTCTCCTCCATAAGTACTAGATTCCAATTTCCAAAGGTCTAGTGGTCCACGTTTCTCATAAGCTATCAAAAAGATTGGTCTAAATAAGTTAAGCCTATATTAACAAAAGTAATACCAAGTAATTACTTTTTGATTTCTTAAGGTCACTTTAAAAAAAATGAAACATAAGTTTTTTTTCTTATAACCCCCTACTTTGAATTGTTAAAGTCTTTATTATAAATAAAGTTAAAATAGTTTAAAAATTTTGATCATTCTCTATTTTAAAATAAATAATATTTTTTTAATAGTAGTATTTTATAATTAAAAAATATTAGTGATATTTTTAATTTTTATTCTTATATAATTAAAAAAAAATTTATATAATCAAATTACTAAAGAGTTATATTTGTTCTTAAAGTATTGATTAGACGTAAGTTAGTAAAAATATATCTTATATTTTATGAATGAATAATTTTTTTTTAAGGAGTGTATTCAAGCTAAAAATATTATTTAAATCTAAATTAAATAACTAATTAAAAATATATTATAAAAAAAAAAAAAGCTGCTAAATCAATAAGTAAAAATAATTTGAAATAAAAAAAATAACAAAAATAATTTGAGTTCAAGACTCAAATTTGAGATATCTGGTCAAAGAATGAAAGAATTTTTTGAAATTGAGTATTCAATATTCTTCGTAATATTATGTAATCCTCTTATCATTTACTTGCCTTTTCATTTCTTTCCAACAACAACAACAAAAAAAAGACATACTAAAAGCATAATTTTTATATCCACCATATCCTCAGCTCTCTCTCTCTCTCCTTGAGTGTATCTCTTCATCCTCGCCGCCACATACTCTCCTCTCCATACCTTGCTTCCCATGTCCACTAATTTCCTAGGATCACCATTCTTTCTCAAAAATGTAACAATTTATCCTCCTAATAACAATTCTATGATGAAACTTTCCACTTTCACCATGACAGCTTGTTTACACTCTTCAAAAACCAAAACCCTAGTCAAACAAGCCCCAAATTGGTGATCATATATTACAACTACGCCAAATATTGCAGACCCAACTTCCCTGACCATGTTTCTCAAACACCCATCTCTGAAAAAGAGCTCCACATCACCAAGAATGGTGGAATTTTTGGAAGATATTGAAGAAGGGGTGGTTTTGATTGTGGGTAAATGCAGGATGAGGCAAGATTGGATGTTGAGCAAGAACCCATTTTGTTAGTACTATAAAATTCAATCTGCTCAAGATTAACAGGAAATACTTTAGCATGCACCATCTATCAATGAAGACATGCAATTCAAGTCTTCTGTTGATACCTTCTTCAGTCTTTTCATGGGGGTGCTTACGGAGGATGAAGAATTGATTTTGGATCATTACAGCTGATTTGAGGGCTGTGAAAGAAAGGGACCCTGCTTGTGTTAGCTATGTACACTGTTTCTTGAACTTCAAAGGATTTTTTTAGCATATCAGGCACATAGGACCAGCACACAGGTTATGGTCCTGGAAGAAAGGTTCTAACTGGCCCAGTACAGAACCGAAGGTGTCACAAGTTTTTGCAGTGGATATTCATCCTGGTGCTAAAATTGGTAGTGGGATTTTGCTTGATCATGCTACTGGTGTTGTCATTGGTGAGACAGCAGTGATTGGCAACAATGTGTCAATTTTGCACAATGTGACATTGGGTGGCACAGGAAAAGCGTGTGGTGATAGGCGCATCCAAGACAGTGATGGGTGTGTTGATTGGTGCTGGGACTTGTGTTCTTGGGAAATGCGGTAGAGATGGTGCTAGATTGGTGCTGGTTCTGTAGTGCTTATGGAAGTGCCTGCAAGAACAACTGCTGTGGGAAATCAGCTAGATTGATTGAGTGGCAAAGAAAACCAATCCAAACTTGATAAAATTCCTAGTTTGACAATGGTCTACTTCACATATCTGGTGATCTGGCTATAATTTAAAACCTAGGATCATCTGTACCCAATTTAGAATCAAATAATATATTTTTTGTGCTTGTTTTTATTTTTTTAGAAATCTTGAGATTAAGTCATATTCTCAAAAGTCCACCGCGTTAAATAAATTGGAATCGATTAAAAAGCAAGTACATATGGTCGATATAGTTTCTTAAGATTCTTTCCACCATGTTTAAGTCGTGGTTCCAAAACATGTTGTTTTCTCTATGTCCATATAATCTAGTTATATTGATCGAATAATAAAAGCAATCTTGATCCATGGATTCCCGAGAAGCTAAGTATTTCAACTTGTCCGTTTCTTCCTTCAAATATAATATACAAGTGAGACCTACACTAAGAGCAAGCTGAGGCTCTACCAGCAGCCTGGTGATATAATAAAGTTGCCATCTTGAAGGTTTGGTATTACAGTAATTAGCCCTTAAAAAGAAGAAAATATAAAGTTTTTTACCCAATTCTCTTATCAAAGTTTATTATTGAGGGGGTTCTGAATTTAGCATAAATTAATAGATGATGTACAAATATATGGCAAGTAGTTAGGTTTGTTCTGTGAAGTACTTGGAGTTGCATCTTCATTTTGGAAGGTTAATAGTTGAAGTGTAGTTAAAAATTATAATTGCAATTAATTCTTTTATTTTTAACAAGAAATTTTGTGTTGAGTTCTAGATATGGTCGTCTTTGTTGGGAGTATTTTACCCTTAATGTGAGACTTATCTATAAATCCATATTTAGTTGAGCCTCAATACCAATATTATACACCAAGGTGAAACAAAAAAAAATTACAGAAACACATAAGTACTTATAATACGAGAATACGTGGAGACATTCTCACCTAGCCTCATCAAATGACATAAAGAGTGAAGATTCTTGAGTATAAAAATTATTTAAGAATTAAAAAGCTTTGTATTGAATTGCGGTATGATCTTTTAGTGCCTCACGAGTTAGCAGCGATCATGACCGCTTTTTGATCTAAGCCCTTTAAAAATAATGACTGTTATTGAATTTTCAAATTCTTGGTGAAACTCCACAACATATCCAAAAGTTTCACTTGAAGAATATGAAACTATATACAAATGACTCTTTTTCAATTACAAAGACTGAAAAACGATTATTTGTGAAAGTTCCATCAATTACAACCTCCGATGGATCCTCTTTAATATGTCTAGTACACAAAAGCCCAAACCAAATGAGAAAGGCCCAGCCCACCACCAAGTTATAGCTAGGTTTAGGGTTTCCAAAATTTTTTCATTTATAAAAGCTGCAAGTTTACAGCCCTTCAGTCCACAAATAGTTCTTTCTCTGTTCTTCTTTTCTATCTTAGTTCTTGATCTGGCATTCTACGTTGTTTACTTGCCCGACTAATTCAGATTAATGTAGGCGGCAAGTTTTTCCAATTTTTTCATATATATATTTTTTAAAATTTTCGGTGGCTTTCGTAGTTGGGAAATGATGAGAATATATCGATTTTTATCAGAGGCTCAGTAATCTGTGCTGTGCTGAATAAATTTTGCACGTCAGTCTGATCCCAATTACCACCAAAGTTTTTGTTTCTTTAGCATTGGTTTTTCATCCTTCTGGAAAACGTTTTAATTAGGTAGCCCTCTTAAAAATTAAGTACAAATTTGATTATGAATTCGGACAGTTTTAAATTTGTTTGCGACGGATCATCAGCTCTGAAGTAGAAATCCAAGAATGAGATAGAAAATATACACAAAAGAAAAATATAAGTTGAATAATGAAAAAAAAAAAACTATGGGAATATTAACTAAAATTAAATAAAACTAATAAATAAGGAGAAGATGAATGAGATCTCTTTGAAGAGATGTTGTTTGCTAAATAATTGTTTTTTTAAATTAAATAAGATTATTTGTTGTGAAAAGATTAAAAGTACTAACAATAGAGTAATCAAATTATGACAGATGAAATAGAATATAATATTAGACGTTTGATCATAGAATTTGAAGGTTCTTTTTTTTTGTTTTTCAAAATAGGGTCAACATTTCAAAACTTCAAATTTATAAATTTTTAATTTCAAATTTAAATGTTTTGTAATCTTAAATTCTCTAAAAAAAAGAATTTTATATTAATATAGATTTTTCGTCCTAAGTTTATGCAGAAAGACAATTTGTTCATACCCACGTGGAAAATTATATTAAAATAGCTAGTTATTATTATTGTTGAGTTTTTTTGAACTAGAAGATCTTTGTAAAATTATGTACATTTAAAACCGTTTGTGATAGCATGTAATCACATTCATTTATTGATAAGAACATGAAATATGCTATTTATTAATGATATTGCGATAACTAAACCTCCTTTGATCATATTGTGATGCAGACTAATCGCATGAGTTGGCCTTTAATTGGATAGAATATTTGCTTTCATTGTTTGTGCCACACAGATCCACAAATCCAAAAGTAGAACATAAAGAGAGTTATACACCAAGACAAATATTGTAGTCATGTGTGTCTCAGTGTGTTTTCTCCTTGTAATTGAAAGTAGTGTCCTCTCCTTATTTATATAGTGAATCTTTCTATCCGTGGTTTTTCCCCACGTAAAATATTGTGTCCAATATATTTTCACTATTTATTATCATATCAAATTTGAATTCGTGCCTCCAACAACAATTGTTTCACACATACACACAACTCCCCCCTCCATAATTATTTTTACTTAAAAATAAAAAAATTTATTTTAATATTTAAAAATATTTCGATGCTTTATTTATGAACATTATATACCCTTTTGTTCCAATGTTTTTGAGGTCTGATGTATTCTCTCCATTTGAACAAACACTCTACTCATTGTCTCACACCCCAAACAACAGGGAATGATAGCACCCTAGTAAAGATTTGTTTTCCATGCACCTTCTACGGTTTTGGTTTTGATGACAAGCATGGGAGATACATGTTTCTCAAATTGCCCCTTTAGCCACATTTCATGTTTACCATGCTTGTCCTTCATGTTTGTACTCGGGGTTGAAGCAGTGATAGGACAAATTCTTCAAAAAAAAAAGATTTTATGTCAAAGAATTAAATAACATGTATATAATTTAAAAATAATTTTTTTTATTTATATAGTGTAATTTTTTAACAAAGGGTTCAATTGACCTCTCTGTTGCACTTCTCACGGCTTCACCTGCAGGTTGAAATAATGCACGGAATGAATCCTTGTCTTTTCTGAGTTTATAGTTATCGTGGCTAGGAATTAGGATGTCCGCGAGATATGTTTTTGAAATAATAAGCTATATAATTATGATCGTTTTATTCAATTGATGTACAGAATAGTACTTTATAGTTTAAATAAACTACTAGCATGTTTTAGTGGCTAAGTTAAAAACTTCCTTAAAAGTGTTCAAATCTTAATATACTATTATAATATGTTTTGTTTTGATCGATCAAATTAAATACCTATACTTTAACTATAGGTGTGTGCTTAGATTAATGAAACTAGAAATTTCATAATGTTAATTAATATATGTTTATAAAAAAATTATTATTGTTTATATTATATAATATTATATTTTATATACAATATAATTTTTCCTAAAAAGATAGATCACTAGTAAAGATTTGTTTGTGCTTTGCCTCCTCTGATCTGTTTTTGGCAAACATGGGGAGGGCAATGTCTGCCTTATGTTTGTCAAATTGACACTTTGCTTTTCTATAACGATTTCAAATTAATTTATAATAATAATTAAATATTTAATTAAATTTTAATATAAAAAAGAAAAAGATAAAAAAAGGTTTAATAAGAGAACTGAACGTATATTTATGCACAATGATGAATTTTGACTACGCAAATCATAACTCTATTTTTATGTAAAGTGCTAAAATTGGCATTGTTTTCTATGTGTCTGCATATTTCTTAGACAATTATACTCCAAAAATTTCTTCTTCTTTTTTCAGTTAATAATTCATAGATGGTATTTTTATTGAATGGTATATTATTTTGTTTAGATATATATAATTATGTATATTTGATATTTAAAGATAAATATTATTATTAATCATACGATGTTTAGTTGAGGAATAATATTTTAATATCAACTATTTGAATGTATCATTATATTCCTTGTCTTAATCTTAATAAAAGTAAAGAATTCTAAGAGTACCCTGAGTAGTACTTTATCGGTTTTCAATTTATTTGTCTTACTTTATTTTTAGTTCGTTTAAAAAATATATCTTTTTTATGGTAACTCTTTAATTTAACTTTCCACGTGACATGTTTATAATCGCAAGATTAAAGAATATTTTGGTACATCTTACATACACCCTCCGTCCATCTTTTGCTTGTCCGCTATATTAAAAATAGTTGTCCACTTTACTTGTACAGTTTGAAAAATGGGAGACACAATTTATCACTTAGTTCCTAATTTACCCATATAGTTATTTCTCAATACATTTTCCAAAGCATTAGATTTATTATATTTAAGGAGAGATAGGTAAAATCAACATTCCATTTATTGTTTCTTAGAGGCGTGCCTAGTCAAAATAAGACAAGTAAAGATGAGCGGATGGAGCATCTTTAATTTAAGATGTAAAGATTTACAAAAATCTTTTATTTTCTTATATTACATGACAAATTAAAATCAGAAAAATAATTTGAAACTAAGAATATTTGCCAAACATAATTGGTGTAGTAAATAATGATATTATAATAGACATATTCCTTGATTAACTAATTCAGAATTCAAAATTGGAGAAACATTCTTTAGTTTTTGTTTCAATGATGTAAATGCAATAAAAATGACTTGTAGTACAGTGCTATTATTTATGTTGTGGTTGGCATTATTATTTAATTTTAATAATTCTTTAATTAAATAAGCAATAAACATACCATGGAAAATAAAGTATGAAAATTCAACTACCATAATTATAGCCGTCCAATAAATTGGTTGAGTTAAATTGATGGTTTAAACCAGTGAATTATTTCAAAAGCTACTTGACTAAAGCCAAGGTAAAATCAGAGTCATAACTTATAACACAACCTTTAGATGTTTTATTAAATTTTAATTGCTTTATTAATTTTTATAATTTATTTAGTCCGTAATAAAATTATTTTTTTATTATGACTATATATAACATATTGATAAGATTTCTCATGGATCAATTTAAACTACATACTAATCTAAATTTTGACAAGGCGAGGTTATAAATAGACAGGTCAATAATCGGTTTAAATTTAAACGAATTGAAATGGATTATATTTTTATGGGGATTAATTTAACACCTCTAATGATAACCATTTAATTAACTCATTTAAATGTGAATTTAAATCTAATCCTGAACCTAATATATATATATTGAATGTCAAATTAAAAAATGACAAAGAAATATCAATTAGCAAAATGCGGGCGTGAAAAATGAATGCCTAACAAATACATTCTCCCACTTTGTTAAATAATAAAATAAAATTATTCTCCCACTTTATTAAATGTGGTCCACATGTACTACCTTGTCTATTGGTAAAGAAAAATGTCACGAAAATCTTTACATAAACTTTTATTACTTTTTCTTAAGCAAAATATTATATATATATATATATATGAAATTTCTAAATATATATACACAATTTGAGTAAAATTATGAACTTGTAAACCCATTCTTTAAATTCACCCTTGACCCCCAGTTCCGTCCTAATAAAGTTGAACTCGACTACCCGAGATCTCGTGGAAGATTTCAGCCTTTACATTCTCGTCAGAAAAATCGAGGTAAAAAATTATTTAATTCGTGAATTTTATAAGTGTTCTCTAATTAACCCTAAACCCCTAATTCCGTCCAAACAAAAAATAGAACTAAAGACCTAATGAAATTTCAAGCACACCACTCCACCCCATGTATAGCCCCACCATGGTAGTAAAAAAATTGTTTGTCTTTGTCTTCAAATGTATCATTGCACATTCTGAAAGTATAGACAAGTTGGCCATATCTTATGTAATAATAATATAGATGGGTACTTTTTTTTTTAATTAGATGTTTGAGTTTTGAATATAATTTTTTTAATAAGTATTTTCCAAATAAGATTTTACGCAACACAAATTTAAATTAATAAGATTTTAATACGAATATGAAACAACAAACAAAGAATAAAAAATAATAATAGGTAGGCGCCCACTAGTATTCTTTTACGGACGGTTATCACCTTGAAATATATGAAGACATACATACAGCAGTGTTCTTGGACCCGAGTCCCTTCTTTAATTTTTTATTTTATTTTCATTTGATGTTTAATATTTGTATTAAATTCAATTAAGTTAGTTCACATTTTATATGGTTCATTTTAAAGGTGGCGTTTCAAATTAGATTTTAAAAAATATCAAAAAAGGAAAAAGGAAACCTTAAGGGAATATTTTTTTCAGATTTGGAATTCTAACCATCTCACCACAATCTATGCCAGTGGACCGCTCCTTTATCTACTTGTCCCATCTTTTTTTCCTTTTCCATTTCTATCAAGAGTCTAGTTTATTTAAAATAGGCGATAAATATTAAGTCTTGAAAAAGCAATTTTTAAATAGTGAAGCTTATTGTGTCTTTTGTCTCAATTTATGCATCACTTTTTATTTTTAGTCAGTTATAACAAGAATGATATCTTTCAATATTTAGTATCAATTTGATTATAGACTTTTCATTTTACCGTTTAATAAAATGATTTATAACCTAAAATTTTTACAACATTTTAGATCATAAAATTGTAAAAGTCTTTATTTTTCTTTTAAACTTATTATCCAGTCAAACATTTTCACAGTAATTAAAACATAAGGTATAATAAATAAATAATTTCGTGTTTAAATAAAAATACTGAAACTAATAATAAGTAGTTGGCGACTTTTGGTTAAAAAGTATTTATTAAAACTTTTTAAGAATATAATTTTTAAAGTGTTTTTTATATTAAAAACACGAATGATGAAAATAGAATAAATAAATAATTACAACTCGTATTTTGAAAAAGTACTTTAAAGATGAGAAAACTAAAAAGTGCTAAAGATATTAGAGATATACTCATAAAAGTTTTAATAAGGCGGAGCGTGCTTATAAGCTAAAAAATCATAAATTAAAAATGAAAAATTTATAATGTATAATTGATTTTGACATAAAAGCACTTGACATATAAGCAAAACGGACTCAAAAATTTAATTTTTTAATAATAATATTAAATTAATATACAATAATAATTAAATTTACTATAAAATAACCCATATACTAAATTCATCATTGCTTGAGTACTTTTTAATTTTTTTCACATAGAAATAAGAAGAAAAAGAAATAAAACTAATTTAACCAGTTTAGAAGTTTAGGCAAACGACATGCTAATGTATTCAAGAATTTGCAATTCCCTTCAATATTTATCTATTTAGTGAAATAACCAAAGAAGAGGGACATTTGGGAGAGAGAAAGGAGGAAGAGGTAGAGGATGAGCACTCACATCCTCTGTTTCCACCTTATTCTATAATAATATGTGTAACTATATAGCTATAGGCCTCTTTAGATCTCTGGTTATAGTTTCTAGCAATTTAGGTTTTTCTTGAAAAATGTTCAATCTTTACAAATGGTATGAAGCTATTTGTGATTTGTCTTCATCCATTTTAACTTCCCTCTGCTTCATACGTACGCTTTTTGAAACTTTTTTTCTTATTTTTAGCTTCTGTTCTTGCATCTGATCTGTTGGAATTTTGATTTTTTCAGATACATTGGATTGTCTTTGATTGATGGTACGAGATCCGTTCTTGGATTGAATCCAACACTTCCCTTGCTGTCTAGTCAAAATTATAACCACCTGGGGTCTGCCTGACTTGCTAGATAAGGTTTGTTTTTGTTTTCTTAATTCCTTTTGTTTATCCACATTTTGGATCTTTTTGTGTTTGTGTTTGATCTAATTCCGAAGATTTTGTTGTATCAAGTTGGTAATCATCTGCCTCTGTTAAATTTGATTAAGATGCAGGCAGATTCCTAGTGATTGAATTTGTCTAGGAGTAGTATCAATTTTTGCATTATCTTGTGCAAGATGTGATTTTGTTATGTGGGTGAAACTTATTTTTGTGGATATTGTTTCTGATTAGAAATAAAACTGTTTTTTTGCTTTTTAATGTTGAGTGAAAGGTTTTGCTCAAATTCTTAGTGACTGTCTAGTAGTAATATATTTTGCATTAGTTTGTGCAAGATGTGATTTTTTTATGTGGGTGAACATTTTCGGATATTGAACATGATTTACAGAAATGATGAGTCAGATCTTGGTAAGCTATTCATAGGTGGGATTTCTTAGGCACGGATGAAGATCGTCTTAAAGAATATTTCAGGTCATATGGAGAAGTGGTGGAAGCTGTGATCATGAGGATGGCCAATACTAGTCGTCTTTTCCGTGGTTTTGGTTTTGTTGTCTTTGCTGATCCCACTGTTGCTGAAAGAGTAGTTAGAGAAAAGCATATGATTGATGGGCGAACAGTAATTCTTCTTTTCCATTTTTTATCTTTCTAATTTTGTCTTAGATGAATTTAAATGGAGAAACAGGGTCAATGATGATTAATATAGCTGGCCCCGACTTGTTTGTAGTTGAAGCATAGTTGTTGTTGTTCTTGTTGTTTATCTTAGGTATTGGAGTGAAATGGACATAGAGGATTCATAAAGCCCACATCCAACTTGTTTGGGATCGAGCCATAATAGTTGTTGTTGTAGTATTTCATCTGAAATTAGAGTAGTGTACTTAACTCTACAAGTTTAATAATCATAAGCGTACCTAAATGTAGACTGGCCCGGAAAGCTGTAATGGAAGGTTTATGCTAAATGATTGGTTTTACTACCAGCAGTGCTGATAGAAACCTCTTGTTTACATAAAACTTATATACACTTCAAAGACTCTTTGTCAAATGGATAATCATCTCTATCTCTACAAGTAATAAGTTGCTTCCGATTTTCAGGTTGAGCCAAAGGCTGTTCCTAGGGATGATCAACAAATAATAAATAGAAACACTACCAGCATTCAAGGATCTCCAGGTCCTGGACGCACAAAAAAGATATTTGTAGGAGGCTTAGCATCTACTGTCACGGAGGGTGATTTTAAGACATACTTTGATCAGTTTGGTACAATTACAGATGTTGTAGTGATGTATGACCATAATACTCAGAGGCCAAGAGGGTTTGGGTTTATAACTTATGATTCTGAGGATGCAGTTGATAGGACATTGTATAAGACTTTTCATGAACTAAATGGTAAAATGGTTGAAATGCAGCGTGCAGTACCAAAGGAGCTATCACCAGCGTAGCCGCAGCCCTCTCATGGGATACAACTATGGACTCAATAGAGCCAACAACTTCCTCAACAACTATGCTTCTCAGGGGTATAATCTGACATCGGTTGGAGGATATGGGGTCAGGATGGATGGCAGGTTTAGTCCAGTTGCTGGCGCTCGTGCCGGTTTCTCTCAGTTCGCTTCTCCTGCTTATGGAATGGGTGTCAATTTGGACCCGGCTTTGAGCCCCACCTTTGCAGGAGCTTCCAACACAACAACAATCTTGGTTATAGGCGAATACTAAACCCATATTTCGGTTACCAAATTCAAACAGATACTCTACTCCTATTGGATATAACACACAAGCAGCAATAGAGGAGATTCTTTTCTAAGCTCCCCAACCAGGAATTTATGGGGAAATATTGGCCTCAACACTTCAGCAAGTTCTGGTGGCCCAGGTTCATTTGTGGGCTCTGGAGTACAAGTACTTGGCATCTTTAGAGATAACAGTGCTAATTGGGGCTCTTGTGGGCGGTAATTCTTCTGGATATGGTGTGGTAGTTTCAGGAGTGGGAAAATAGTTATGGGGCTGGGATCTGGAGGACTTGGAAGAAACAATGCAGCAGGTGCTGCTACAACTTCATCATTTACAGCATCAACTGGTGCTTACGAGGGGTCTTATGGAGATCAATTTCGCGGTGCTTCAATGTATGGTGATCGAACTTGGCAAGCTGTGTCTTCTGATGCAGATGGTTCTGGTTCATTTGAATATGGTCTTGGAAATCCAGCAGATGTTTCCGCTAAAGATTCTATGAGGATTATATTAGAGTATAATTGCAAATGAATTAATCAAATAGAGGTAATGTTATACTTCCAATCAACTCCCTTGAGTATTTGTTGATAATTTTTTTTCATCATTTCTTATTTTGACCATAAGCCTGTCTTTTGGAGTTTGTTGCTCTGGAAATTTGAGATATATCTTGTTATATCTCCAGATATTAGTTAAACAGATATATGGACTGCAGTCCTCTAGATTTAATCTTATCATTTTATATAAAACTATACAACAAGGAAATCAGACCTTTTCTTTGGTAGGATCCTAGCTTGAAAAACATTAGAATGTAGGCACAGTAGTGTACAAAAAGTCGATGGGTATCCTTTTCGATAATACTCTTTTAAGTTCAAAAATTTGAAGCTCAGTTATGAAATGTAAACCTTGTCAAAGTTTCTGTGGAAGATTTGAAGTTTGATGATTATGGAGGATTCAAACATAAATAAAAATTGTCGTCTTGCCCTACTTTTTAGGTGAAATAATAGTTTTCATATGAAATTTGAACAATAAGCAACACTTCAGGTCTTGGCCACTTACCTTTTCCTGCCAGAAGAAAGAAGAACAAGGTGTTCAAGCATCTTCAGCCGAAATATTTGTATTTGTAGATTGCGGGCATGTATTTTCTTTTCCATTTAGGTTTGGCGACCTTGCATTTTATTCTTCTTCAGATGAGGCAGTAAAAAAAACCCCAAACTCTCCCTCTTAACTAATTACAAAATAAATGTAGCTGGTTTAGTAGTAAAGGCACTAAACTTCCAACCATGAGGTCGGGAACTCTGGTTTACCAAGGTAGGAAAGTAGAAAAAGCTGGCTAAGGGCGGGCAATTTTGAGCTGTGGGGTTTACCATATTAATACATATATACTCACCGACACACACACATATAAATAGCTGGAGGTTTCTTTCATATCAAGAGTGTTAGGAAATGGAAGATGGATAGGATCAAGAGGCATCACAGACGCGGATCTATGATTCGAAGTTAGGGTTCTCCCAACGCCTCAAGTTGACATGCAATAATAACTTGGTTCACAGTCAAATATCTGCGCGCGCTCTTTACACACACATATTGGATTTCTTAATACAAATACAGGGTTTGAGCAAAAACTATTGGGTTCACGTGAACCTGTGGGTCGAAGAGCTAGATCCAGCCCTGACAATGCTTATGCCCCATTCCTTTATCCAAAGTCTGGTACTCATAAAGGCATGAATTAGTCTCTTCAAGTGGAGTTAAAGTAGAAGTAATGCTGAAAGTTACTAAGGTAATAGTTCTAACTTCTATATCTGTTTTTCTTAAAGAAAAGAAAAGAATAATTGTAGTTTGATTGCCATAGTCTAAGCTTAGCAGAATGGTTTTCATGACCAAGATTAAATAGCTGAGCCTTGTCACTATGGTGATAGGTGGTGAAAATTTGGGAAAATTGCCTAGACCCACCTGTCTAGTGTGGAAAAGACCGTCTTCACTATTCATTCACCCTGAATATGCGCGCGCGTGTTTATACATGTGACATGGATGTGGGGAATGTGCTCTTCCCAGACCATATTTGTGAATGGGAAAAGGCCATCTACAACTTTAACCCACCCTGAATTGTACGTGCAGGCGCACACATTCAGACATACTCACGCTCACGCGTATGCAGGCACTCATATGTTGCTCCTTAGATAAGATGCGTTTTCTCCCACACAGATCCATCTCCATCCCTGGCCATGAGACTCACTTGTAGTCACAGGTTACTGACAACCAACAAACACTAGTCACTAAGAGGTAGTACTGGATCCCACCATGGCCAGGGGTCACTGTTTCATGACACTTAAGCAGCTGACTATATGGAGATCGTCGACAAAACTTGTTTTATCTCAAGGATACAATTTTCAAGTATATACAAATAAAATGATTGTCTTCAATTAGAGATATATGATACCAGCTTGCCATCATTTCTGTTAAACTCGCGGTTGAATGCATAAGAAAGCAATGTATATATATATCTTTCTCAGTACAAGTTAATTGCAGAAAAATTTTCTTTATTCAAAAATTGAGATAGCTCATCATTCTTTTTATTGTTTCCAGGAATTGCCTATAGGAATTTACGTTGTTGGATATCTGAAGATACTTAGGAGAACAGGCTTAAGAGAAGAAGTGGAAATTCGATGTTTATAGTACCCCTCACAATATATATACATATATATTTCAGATATAAGAAAACTGATCTATACAGCTAGCGAGGCGCTTGTTTGAAAGTATACATATCCAGAGCAAGCAGTTTTATATGTGTTTTGTGACAGTTTGAAGTATCAATATAGTAAAAGCAATGTAGGCTCTCTTTTCAACTTTCGATCGAGATGTATATCAGATTGCAAGGTATACTTGATACCATCTATTGTAGTTGATGTGTTTATTGCACCGACGATAAGACCGGTACCTCTGGTACTATGTTGAGAGTTAGAGTTGTCATTTTTTACATTCTTTTTTCTCTTTTAAACGTTTTGTTCACTGTAACCGGCAAAGTTTTGCTGGCGTTTTGTTCTTATAGTTTCCCTTCTTTTTCTGGGATTTGCATTTCTTTCAGATTGTATGTGAGGTCATGTTTGATTTACTAGTGTGGAAACAATTGGGAATACCAACTTGGATCCCATCAAATAAGTACTGAATATTATGATTCATTTGACTTTTCAGATTTTGTAAACAATATATTTGAAGCTTTATGTTTGTGTATGGGACTATGTTGCACATGGGGAATAGATTTTCCCCTTCTGTTTACTTATGGCTTATCCAGAAGTACTTCATTCAAATCATCCATGTTGGTTGTTTTGACCTTGTGGTTATTTAATTTTTAAGTTTGTGTATTTTTATATGTTAGGAGCCTCTTTAAAAATGTTGCCGTACTTGTCGATTCTTCAAAAAAATTTCAAATTCTAACACATACTTGATGATATTTTTGAAGAATCAGGCAACATGGCAAACACATTAACATACAACATAAAGAACCATACAAGTCAAAACAAACCTCAACATGGATAATTCAAAAATGTTGCCGCATCTGACATAAGAAATGTTGTCACATTCATGTCATGTCGTTCAGAAATGCATTTTTTGGAGGATTCGACTGCGTTTGAAGAATTCGAGCAAAGTGGTTTTTGCTCAGCAGTTTGGTTGAATTAACACACTGTTTTATTTTTGCTAAACTTTTATTTTTTTTTCTTTTATAGAAGAATAATTAAATTTTAGAGATCAACTAAAATACTTTCCATTATAATGAAAATGAAAATAATGGTCTTGACACATCCTCTTCATACAAATAAGATAGTGTGTTTGTGTTAACAGCTGGTGCTTCATCTCTCTAACTCTTAATGTAAATTTTGATAAATGATGGGACAATATTTTCAAAAGCACAAGTAAAATGCTCCCTCAATAATATAAATGTTTGATACTTAATAGAAATTGATTAAAATTACAGACATTATGAGTTCAAATTTGAAATTCTATTACAATTCGTTTAATTTACCGATGTTGAAATCTATTAAACATCATAGTCACCCCTTGAAATTATGTATTTGATAAATAATCATTATGTATTTAAATGATATAATAGAATTTTAAATTTCTCAAAATTTATAATCCAAATAAAATAGATTTCACTCATAACTAGCTTTCACAAAAACCAAACTTTTTAATGAAATAAGAATCCAAATCCAAATAAGGGTTTAATCGTTTAGTGAGAGGTTCTTTACACTTTTACCATTCTTTTGAATCAAATATTTGTACCAAATTGGAACAAATAAAAAGTGAGGACTGAATCGGGTTAGGGTAAACAACAAGGACTAAAATGTAAAGAGAGGATAAAACTGGTATTTTAACTACAGCTAGGGTTTTAAAGATGGTTTAAAAACCCAGTGAATCTCATTCAGCCATCCACTTGAAACGCATCTCCGTCGCACTGCAAAATCACGGAACCTTAAGTTCTTCGTCGCCGGCAACAATGGGTAACGAAATTAAACGTTTTAGCTATCGTGTATCTTCAATAATCTCGCATGTTTGTTTTCTGTTGTAGTGAGATTGGGAAAAATAAGAAAAAAAGCTTAAAAGAGCAATTTGCTATGGTGCATGATAGGTATCTCTCGGGATTCGATGCACAAGAGACGTGCCACTGGAGGCAAGAAGAAGGCTTGGAGAAGAAAGTAAGTGGAAATTTTTGTTTTGATCTCAATGTGATGTTTACTAAGTGGAATCTAGTATAGTCTCAATCGATACAGAACAGTCGATCCAAACTAATTTGGGATGAGTGTAGTTGAGCATATTGAATATTTCTCTATTTGGCTGAATAATGGAATGGTTACAAAGGATTTATCTGGTATGATAAAACTAACTCAGGGTTGAGCAATACTGATTTATTGATGCTATTTTGATCTGAATGTAGTTATATGTGTACATAAGATTGATATAGTCGACTGAGCTAATCCGGGATGAGAGTAGTTGATATATTTAATATTTTCTACTATTTTGGAGCTGAATACAATAGAATGGAGGCAAAGGATTCATTTGGTTCATTAGAGTAACTTGAAGTTGAACAAAAATTGATTTATAGGTTGTCAACTATTTTGACTTGAATCTAGAGGAATGGGTATAGGCCTCTTAGTCGACCAAACTAATTTGGGTTGAGTGTAGTTGATTTTGGATGTTCTACATGGACCATGAGTATGCAGTTTTCTAGGTAGTTGATTCAAATTAATTTGGCATTGAGTGTATTTAATTTATTGAACGCCCTACTGTTTGATGAAGCTAGACCTTTTAACAAAAAAGTGTAGATTATTAGGAGTTATTCAATTGATGGCTTTTTGTTACATAATTGCAATGAGTTAGTCCTAGTCTTTTTCTTTGGACAGATCTTCTCAATTCTTATTTTGGAAACATCCATAGATATGCTATCAATTGAGTGTACATTATTGATTTTGTCTCTGTGAAAGTCATAGAGATGGGAAGACAGTCTGCAAATACAAAGCTGGTGCCTAATGCTAAGACTGTTAGGAGGATAAGGGTCCGAGGAGGCAATGCTAAGTAAGTGCTTTAGGTTGAACCACTGGGAACTACTCTTGGGGCAGTGGCTGTTACTAGGAAGACCCGTTTATTGGATGTGGTCATTCGCCTCAAACAATGAGTTGGTTAGGACACAAACTCTAGTGAAGAGTGCCATTGTTCAAGTTGATGCAACTCCGTTTAAACATGATGGTATCTCCAGCACTATGGTGTTGAAATTGGTGTTCGCAAGAAGAAGAGTGCTGCCAAGAAGGAGGGAGAGAGGTATTTGCACAATTGCTTTTCTTATCTTATGTGGAAGCTCTTGTTCATGATGATCCACTTTTTTATTTGATTATCAATTTATGGCCAATTTATTGACGAACTGCAATATTGACACACTTAATTGCAAGAGGTTTGTGAGCATCTCTTGAAACTATAAGTATTATGTGGTGTTTCTCATGCAAATGGAAATGCATAGTTGTTTGTGTTGAAGTTTCTTTAAGACTTCTTCCCCTTTTATGAAGAATTTTTTCTTTTTCAAATGTCACTTCTGATGAATTTTGTTGTAGTATATGTTTAAAGGACCATCAATTGTCTTTTCTTGATTTCCTACAGGGAGGCTCCTGATGCTGTTACTGAGGAGAAGAAAAGTAACCATGTCCAAAGAAAGTTGGAAAAGCGTCAACAGGATCGGAAGATCGACCCACATGTTGAAGAACAATTTGCTAGCGGTCGTCTAGTAGCTGCAATCTCGTCACGACCTGGACAATGTGGCCGTGCCGTGGGGTATGGGTTTTCTTCTCTGACCCAGATCTTTTGTAGAAAAAGCTGTCAAGCTCAGATCATGGTCTATATTCCATTTCATTTACCGACTGCTAAAAGTAATGTTTTACCTTGAATTAATGCCAATGTGGCTGTGCCAATGGGTATGGGTTTTCTTATCTATTTGATCTCTTCATTTCAATTTATGGACCTGCTAAAACATAATGTATTACCTTGTTGTTATGCATTAACAGAAGCATAGATAGAACTTAGAAGTCTAAGATTTATCTCTAATTTCCCCTGGAATTTGCAACTTGGAGGCAGGCTTACTTAAATTTGCCAGTCTGAGAATTTGAGGTCGAGAATTATCTTAAATTTTCTTTGGCTATGAGAGTGTGAAATTTACATAATTGCTGATGCTTTTGTGGCTAAAAGTAAGTTCATATGTGATGGAGTTAATGATCTTTTCCTTGTTGATATGGATTTACCCTATCTGCATCTATTCTGATCCAAATAAACCCTGATTAAAAAATGATTAAATAAAAAAAGCATTTTACTGTAACAAAAAAGTTATTTAAGCTGAACCTTAATCCACTTTTTCTCCTTTGTCCAAGACAACAGTGTGATTGGTCTTGAATATCTTACCTTTATATTTATTGGAATCTATTAGTTATGACTTCAACTTTGGACTTGGAGGACCTCCTATTACTCTTCTGTTCCGATTATGTGACAACATTTCTTTCTAGTCCGTTCCAGAAATAATGGAAGCTTTCTAAATTCAGAAACAACCCAAACTTCTCTTTTACCCATGTAGAGTAACTCTTATAGCCACTCAAATGTTTAAGATGACAAGTCCCGAAAATCTTAAAACTATGTAAATGTCGTGAGCAAACATGACCTAAGTTTCAAAAGCCTTCCTTTCTTTGCACTTGTACAAATGTTATCACATAAATTGGAACGGAGTGACTATCATGCTTGATTCTTGCAGCTGTCTTTTCTTACATTTGTCATTTAACTTTTGACAGTTACATCTTGGAGGGTAAGAAGGTGGAGTTCTACATGAAGAAGCTACAGAAAAAGAAAGGAAGAAGGGTGCAAGTGGTGCTACTGCTTAGAGTTGCAACTCATCTCTGTTACATCATCAGAGAAGTTTTATATCCAGTTGCCTTCTGTTATTACTCTTCCATATAATGGGAACTAAGAACATCTCTAGCAATTATTAAAGTTTAGATCGACCAATCTTTTTTTGTAATGTGATGTCACGTGATTTTGAGGACAAATTCATCTTACGTCACTAATGTTTTCTTCTGACTATATCATTTAGATAGTCTTATGTCATTCAACTTTCAGGTTCTTTTACGTTGTTGAGAATTTTGCCTTCTTCTGGTTTCTTTGCAGTAGAAAACCATCACAAATTTGTTTCAGTCTTCACAGTGAGGCAGAGTGTATGTACATCAAGAACATTAAATGGTGTGTGTAGCGCTGCCTGTGCTGTAAGAATGAATTTAAGTTACCTGTACTGATAGTGTAGCATTCATTTTAACTTGTGATAGTAGGTAATTACCATATTGATCAGGTTATCAATTGAGTTTCTATCATAAGGACACAGTTTTTCAACTCTGTCAAGCTTGGGTGATAGAGTTATTCGCTACTGTATTGGCGGGAGGTAATAGGTGCTTTTAAAGTATGTTTAAGTTGGTTTGTTATACTTGTGAAATTTTTTGCAAGTGATTTAGTTTTGTAAATCTTTTTAAAATCTTTAGTGTATAAACTTTAATGTATAAGTTGGCCAGCATACCAGTTCTAATGCATCGAATTGACTAGTTCTTGTGTTGCATTCGGTTTGTCGAATACTGAGCTGATTTTAATTTTATTTATATTTAAATTATAATATTTTTATTAAATATTTTAAATTATATGTTATTTTATCAATAATTTTTGTAATTACTAAGTCATTTGAGATACTGATGCAAATTACTCTTTTAAAATCAATAGTGATACCTGAAAGAGGTTAGACACTAAGTTCTTTCAAAATTTATGTAAGAAAATCTAAATAAATACTTAAAAATAAATTAAATTAACAACTTCATTAAATAATAATACTCAATATAAAATAAAAAATTTATTTTAAAAATATTATAAATAATTTAAAATAAAAAAATATGGAGAATAACATATATTTGTTCTATTACCGTAAAATAATAACTAATACAGAGTAATTGTATAAAGGTAAATTTAATAAAATGAAATATATGCAAATCTTCATATAACAGTTCTATTACTATATAATGACATGTTATTTTTCAATACATAACGACAAAGAAGAATAAAACTTCGACACTTGTGTATTTGTTGCATGATAACTTCGTCCTATTCCAAACGTGTCAATTGGTCCGTCGAGCACCGTATATTTTGTTTTTCTTTAACGAGAGCAATATTTTTCATATATATCATGCAACCATCTCCAATATTGTGTAGAAAGGAAAAAGGATAAGAAGAAAAAACCCAAAAGGTGTTAGTCTGATTCGGAAAAAATGGCACTGTTCGATTATGTGATTGACATTGGGAATAGCAGCGTCCATAAGATGGTGGTTCCGATGACAGTTTTCGTGGCGATTTGTGTCTCTGTTTGATTGAATTCATTTACTTGAAGAGAATCGATGGGTTAACGAGTCCATCACCGCCATTATCATCAAGCTGCAGCTACATACAACCCCCCCTTTTTCTTCGTTCTGGATTAATTACTCTGTAGACTGTATTGAGTTGTTAATTTGATTTATTTGTGCGTAAGTGATAGTTTTAAGATTTGGAGAACCTTAATGTATACTAAAAATAATTATCCCAGTTTCAAAATTTAAACTATAATTGATCATCTTTTTCATTATCCCACTACTTAAATTACTTTGAAGTATAAAAGGAATGTGAAAGAATGATTAGCATGATATGTTTTGCAAAAAGTACTGAAGGAATAAGTGCGGCTGGAGAAAGTAGCTTGCATACAACGGCGCCAGAATCTATCATATACATATGGAATAAGTCAAATTACAATTCCTGTTAATTTTTTTTTATAGGACGTACTAATGTTATTCTAGCAACTAAAAAGTAACGGATGGAGTATTTTCTTTTCAAACCTGCCTTAAATGTTTTACTTGAGGTAGATCCAGTGAAGCAAGTCCCTTTTCAGACCCCTTGCGGGATTACATTGCGTACTTGTTTGTGTGTAAATTATATTTTTCTGTTCTAATTTATTTGACATAATTTAATACGGAACTCTCTTTAAGAAAAACAATACTCTCTTTGTTTCAATTTGTTTGTGATTTGCGTTGGCTGGGAGTTTAAAGAAAAGTTATAAGAAGGCGTTTTAATCCTGTATCAAAAAATCCTATATGCATTGGATTAAAGAGTTGCTAAAAAAGGAAAAGAGGTATTCTTTTTAAACAGACTAAAAAACGGGTTAGAATTAAAGAGTTACTAAAAAAGGTAAAGAGACATTTTCTTTTAAAACAGACCAGAAATGGATTAAAAACTAAGAAGTAAGAAACAAATGAAATGGAGAAGTTAGTACTAAAGATTTTTGAGACTCAACCTTGATCTTAAACATGTGTGGGTATTTATCTTTTTAAACTTGTGAGCTTCTCATTATAAAAAATGAGATATAATAATGATAAATGTAAAAGTTAATGTTTCTAAATATTAAAATTTGTCACTCTTTTTGAGAGGAGCGGATTAACAAGGAAATAGTGACACCTAAGTTGGAAATTAAACTGTAATGGGGATTGGGTAGTAAACATAAAGTTTCCAAGGGTATAGTCTAGTGGTTCAACTGAGCAAATGGTACTCCACGAAAATTATGGGAGTTACATCTAGAAGAGGCAAAAAAAAAAAATAGTAGAATGTTGTTTCAGTTGGCCTTATTTTGATGGACCAAGTTACCAGATTTTCTGCTGATGAGGATGATGTGTACCTTGGTGGAATATTTCGGGAAGTCAGGTTAAGATGTTGAATTTGACACGGGAGATGAAAGATTCTCATCTTTACAAGTAAATTCCACTAACTAGAGACTCTGAACAACGTTCTGGAATATGGCTAATGTTGTCAAAAAGAAGAAAGGATAAGCAAATGAAGAATGCCAAAAGTAACGCCGTGGAATAGGTGAGGCACAGTGGGCTGGGACACCGTTGTCGAAAAAAAATATTAAAGTTATTATGTGTATATAATATTAGTGAACTAGTGTCATTGTCATAGAGAAAGCATCTATTTGTCCAAGGTAGGGAAGGTTTGCGAAGACTCTACCTTTCCTAGATCCCAAAAGTGGATTACCTTGGGTATGTTGTTGTTATTCGAGCAACATAGCTTGGAGGTGGTACTCATCTATCTTGGGCAGGAAGGATAAATTAATTGCTTGTAATATTTTCTCAGTCTTGTTCATCTTGAAAAATGCTTTTTTCTTGAGCCTGCGTCTATGAAAACAACCTCTTCACTCTGGGAGGGTAAGATGCGTGGCCCCATCCTCCCCAATCCTTGTGGGACTCACCCTTCAATTATATTGTTCATGTCAAACTGGATATATGACCAGAGGACACAAAAATACAGCTTTTGTTGTTCCAACAAGTCCTCCTAACTAGTGGCCAACAAAGATAGCCTGAAAGTTTTGAAGTAGAATCATACCTCATAAAAACTGCAATACTCGTTTTCATGGATTCCCTAGATTTTTGGTGTCTGATTTCTTATTTTGTTTTTACATTTAGTTTGCAGAATTATCTGTTTAGTTTTTCACTGGCTCTCAGTGTATAATCTACTCCTCTGGTGCACAGGGTCTCTACATCAGGGACAATAATACTTCTGATAAGCAAGGGGAAAAGTTCCCACATACTTAGGTTTAATGAAGAGGTGTTCTTCATTTATCTCCTTCCACCAATAATATTTAATGCAGGGTAAGTTTTATGTTAAAATTATAATTCCATTAATTTCGAGCATTTTACATTTAAAATGACATATTGTGTGTACATGTCTTATCAGATTCCAGGTGAAGAAGAAGCAGTTCTTCCACCTTCTTAACTATGTGGTTCTGGGTTATTGGGGTTTCATATCATCAAGGCATCATCACGACAGTAATCCTCATTCCAGAGCTTCTTTTGTCATAAATCGGAATTATTTGGTTAACATTCATCTTCAATGGATATAGGTAGCTGGTGGCTGTTCCCCAAGTTTAATTTCAATGGATTGACTGTTCGTGACTACCTTGGTCTGTTCATACCATCTGAATTTCCTTGCGCTTGTTTTTCATTATTGATATCCAGCTAATTCACTGACATATTAACTAGTGTAACGTTCTGATCAGGTATTGGAGCAATATTTTCGTCGACAGATACTGTTTGCACATTGCAGGTTAGTTATAGTGGCATGTGAGGTCGTGTGTCCTGTTTCATTAAGTCAACTAGTTACATCTGCATTGCTGCAAACTTCATGTGTAGGTTCTTCATCAAGACGAGACTCCGTTGCTTTACAGCCTCGTCTTTGGGGAAGGAGTAGTGAATGATGCTACATCAGTTGTTCTCTTCAATGCAGTGCAGAAGATTGATGTTGATAGATTCAATGGCTGGTCAGCTGTCATGTCTTTCTAGATTTTCTGTATCTGTTCTCCCACAAGCACCGCTCTTGGAGTTTCGGTGGTGGACTCTTTTAATTATATGCTATGTGGTAGAGACAGGACGTAGCTATTTCCAATTGATTAAGGATTCAATATTCGAAACATGCTCTTGCACGTTCTATCTACAGCATAACTATTCATTTATAATCCCTCTTAAGGTAATTTGTATTGGACTTGATAAGCACATAAACATTTGACCTTGTCAGTAGAGTGTTGAAGAGGCCTTTTCCTCTCAGAGAATGGAGGTGATGATGCATTTAGATGTTGTTAAATTCATTAAACACTTGGAGATGTTAGTCTAATGTTTTGCAGGAGCCTAACCCGCACCTAACATAAACACCCCCTCATAATGGTCGGCATGGCGTCCAAAACATATAAAGAAAAGAAATACATCCTCACATATGCACATAGGACACTCCAAAATATAATTCGATTGCATTTCACTGTTGCTCATGCTTCTATTGAGAAGCCATGCCTTTCCAAGACAAGACTCAAAAAATAGAAGACTGTTTACGTTGCGTTTGAGGCTACATGATGGTGTAATTGATGAATTATTGTCTTCTAAGAAAATATTCTAGAAACTAACTATTAAGATGCCCATTTTACTTAGCACTGAGGTTGACTTAGTTTCAAGATTATCCTTGCCGTTGATTTTGGTTTCTACCTGGATATCAACAACTATTTGTGTTTCTCTCTGGGAAAAAAAAATCTAATACCATATTATTTTGGTTGATAATTGATGTCTTTCCCATAATACTTTTACTCTAAGCAGTGAATTCTTTAGTAAGCTTGTCCACTCAAGTGTGTAGTTATCTTACTGTGTGTTCTGCTTCTTGGAGCATGGGTGACTTACTTGAGCAAAATAGCCACTGAGTGTCCTGTTTCTGCATGCAGGCTGGACTTCTAACATCTTACATTCTGAGGGCTTATACTTTGGGAGGTAAAATTTGTGTTGGTGTTTCTGTAGACATATATGACTTGGAATCTACATCATCCTATAATTCTTCTACATCATCCTATAAATTCTAAATGTGATAGTGCCAGTGGTTATGCAATAGTTAGGACTTAGCTGTTCATATCTGTGCAGACATTCTTCCGTTAAAATGAAACTATCGCTCATGCTTCTGATGGCATATCTGTCCTACATGTTGGCTGAGGTATAGCATTACTTTATAATTTTCAATTTTGCAAGAAGTTTGTTCAAAATCTAATTCATTATCGTCACCTGAAAATTGTGGTAAAGACTGGGTGACTCCTGATATTTCAGGGGCAGATGTTGTTGAGTGCAAGCTATGGGTTCATCCGAACTCAGTAACTTTTATTAGGAACCCTGTACATGTTTAAATCACATAAATTAAATCTGAACATTGATTTCAAACCCAATAAATCAAATGGGACGTGGTAGAATACCATAAGTTCAAATCTAGATTCATCTCAGAATTCTATTTCATCTAGGTGCAAATGTCTGTGCAAATCTGCAACTCCTCTGCGGGGGAGGAACTTAATCGTACATTTAGGACATAATGCATCACCCTCGAACAAATTTCATAGGGTGAGTTCAAATCCACTTTTTGAAGGACAAAACACTGAATTATTTCATCTTTCTGCAGTTGGGTGAGGTAAAGCTGGTTTGTTGTTTGGCCTTTGGTTCGGCTATGCCAGGTAGGTTGCTATCCATATTCTGTTTTGTATGTTATGGCACAAATTATAAATGGCCATGCCATGATATCTAAGGATTCAATTCAAGCAGTTTTATCTTTCGATATTAATTTACTTCCTCTTGTGAAGGTTCTCTTTACCTTTCTGTCAATTTCGTTCCCCACTGCCACCACACCCTACAACTCCTGTATTTTTTTCAGTTCCCTTTTTCGATGATCATTTAGCCATGCTATCTTTATTTGATCTGTTTGAGCTAAGCAAGCTCCTAGGAGCTTCTGATCTGTCCTTTGCATGTTTATTTTCATAAATATTTAGTTCCCCTTATATTCATATTTTTAAGTGTTTCTCACGGTATTTATGAAGTGATTATGTTGTTTAAGCTTTTCAAGCTCATTAGGATTTTGACAGTCTTCTTTGCCGGAATCTTGATGTCTCACTATGCATGGCATAATGTGACTGATAGTTCAAGAATCACTACGGTATCATGAAGGTGTCATTCATATATTTTCTGCCATTTTGACCTATAAGTGAAATGCTCTTGTAAGTATGATTATGTATTGAAATGGTAGATACTTTGGACCTGAGCATGCATTTGAAGCTATGTCTTTCATTGCTGAAACATTCACTTTCATTACATCTGTGGATGGATGCACTGGACATTGGGAAGTGGAAAATGAGCAAGCAGAGGGTGGATCTCCCTCAATGTTAGGTCATTCAGCTATTATTGATTTATATTTGGTTATCAATTCATCTTAGGACTTGGGTTGCGGCAATCCCAGGAAAAAATATGATAGTAACATCATATGAAAACAAAGAACTATATAGCTGACTTCTCTTTGGGCTTTTGATTAAAGAAATCATGTGTATGTTTAGTGCTTTTAACTTAATAGAGGTTGACCGAGTTGGTGAACAATGTCCTTGTGGTTGTTCTTACTATTAATGAATCAACTTTAGCCAGCTCTTTTATACCTCGTTTCGCATTTTAACATAACCGTTCACTCCAACTCAGTAGCCTCAATTAACATGATTTGATGATCAAATGATGCAGCCATTTAGCATCTTGCCTTCAAAGCTTAGAGGAAATTAAACTGTTCTTTCCATTGATTCCATAAACGTGAGAACCATTGCTTTGTGGATCTCATTAGACCCTTAATAGAGAGCTGGCTCCACTCAAAGTCTAATTTATGATCTTGTGTGGTAGAAGATGATGCCCTCTTGGAGGAACTTTGCGTGCTTTGCCACTAAAACTTGGCCGAAAGATTGAATTTAGTTGCCCTGAGGCAGCAAGGTTCCTCTGTTTATCAACTCATTTGCAAGCGTTGCGTTAAGTTTCTATTTGGCAAATGCATCACTTCTAATCACCTTCAATTTATTGGAATAGCCAGTGTAGACATAAAAATGTAGAAGGTGAGTAGATTATCAACTTAGTGACTTGAATAGAGGCGTTGGATCTCGTGTTCAGTTTGTGTTCGTTCATCTCAATTGTATATATGTTACTGCAATAATGACAAAACATACTTGGGTTTGCATCTGAGTGTTTAATTACTACTCATTCTTGCTGGAAGTGTTTGGACTTCAATGGGAATATATGGTACCGTGCTCCTGTTGATAGCTGTTGGACGTGCTGCTTTTGTGTTCCCTCTCTCTGCTTTTTCAATTTCATGAACCGACGTGCTACACAAGCGCCGTCAATACATTCAACATCAGGTAACATCTACTTATTTCTCAAAAATAATCATTCGTAAATATGCTCTGTATTTGTGTCAAGTGTGCTATTTATCAGATAGTTATTGGTGGGCTGTCTTATGGAGCGGTCTCTATTGCCTTGGCGTTCAAGCAGGTACCTTAGCATTTCCCAAGATATGGGTCTTAGATTTGAAATGAAGTGGAACGGATATCTTCAAATATGTCTTAATAATATTAAGAATGTATAACTTTTGATGCAGTTCACTTATTCTGGTGTTACAGTTGATCCAGTGCATGCTGTAATGGTTACGACTACAGTAATTGTTGTGCTCTTCAGTACACTAGTAAGTTAATGGCGAATAGGATAATATTTTGATATCTGGTATTGGAAAATCTATTAGAACTGCAGAGGTTTGATACTCGTGGTCGATAAATTAGCAAAACAACTCATCTCTCAGTATTCCACCAACCAGTCCAAGCTTAACGGGTTTGGGTCATTAAACATTTGTCGGCCCAAGGGTTGAACCCGAAAATCGAATGGGTCAAAATGGAACTCAAACCAAACATACAAATAAAAATTGGAAATTTCAATTATGTAAATTTGGAAGAACTTTAGCTAATGATTCAAGAAAATATATTAATTTTCATTTTCTGAAAAGAAGAATAAAAAAGAGAAACTGAGGCTAGAGTCATATTTTAGGGATGGGTTATGGTGAGTTATTTGACCTTAAAGTGACCCAACTATGTTGAGGCCCAAGCGAACTTTGGGACCACTGTGTAATGACTCATTGATTAATTTCAGTTTTGGCCTGTCAATTCGACCAACTCGTCAATTTGCCACCTCTCCTTTATTTGCTTTTGGTAACTCCAGAAATTCATTGGTTCCATTCATTGCAGGTTTTGGCTTCTTGACAAAGCCACTTATTAACTATCTGCTTCCATAATGACAATACAAGAGATATAGATAGAGAACCAACTATCTCAAGAAACCCTCCCTTTGCTTTCGTTTGATGAATCTGCCACAACCCAGCCTTCTACGCGAAGGATAGTTGTCATACTGCTAAAGACCTGTATATACAATCCATTCCTACTGGAGGTTACGATGACACTTACATAGACCTATATTTGGTGGGCCGGCTAAAACGAGTCCTCTGGATAGTAATAAGGCTTGCCACTACACAATAGTGGCAATCCTACTCTTTTGCTATAAGTGGCGACCATCATCATGATGGATGGTGTCTGATCGGCATCTTGAAATTTTGACACCGGAGCTGCAGTTGGAGCTGCTGGTTGGATTCTGACGAAGCAATCTTGCTCTGGAATGTTACCTGTCTTGTTCCCTAGACTGTTTCAAGAACATTAAATTGCATGGCAAACTGCGTTGAAGATTCAGTCTCTTTTGCAATAAATTCTAATTATAAATAGGAGGATTTCTCTCTTTGTTGAAAAAATGTCTTTTAACTTGTAATGCTGCCAACATTGAGCTGGTGATTCAAAAAGCTGTTGTTTCCCAACATAAACAGCTCGTATGTAACATGGAAGGCTCTTGGTATGCAACAGGTTTCTGTTGGAATTCAATAGTAGTGATGGCTAGTAAATGAATCAATGTTTGTTCTACCATTTCTCTTTGGCATATGCAAGGATTCTTGGGGTGCACCTTTACATCCAATAAACAAATGTTCTGAAAAACGAGGGTTTATCGAAATATATGGGTGCGTGTTGTGACTTTTTTAAGATTAAATTAGTGTATTTTTGAAGGATGCAACAATTGGTATGACATCAATTTTGAAGTGTCTGAGCAACATAGTTGGCCATAATTTCTTTACTTGTATTTTTTTGAGAATTTGATCTTGATACGATATCAATTTTGAATAGTCAGAGCAATATAGTCAAAACAATCTCTTTACTTCTTATTTGCTGCATTTTTGAACAATTCAACACTAATACAATATCATAATCGTAAATAATCTCATTAATTTTTATTTATGAGTTATATTTGAATTGTATCTAAATTTGATTCATCTAATAACTTTATTAAAATTGTCTTGCAAGAAAAACTTTGCTAAAATTTCATCTTTGTTTGGTATGTTGCATATATTTATTTTATTTTATAATTTCCTCTTATTTTCTCCCTTATAAGATTCTTTTTCCTGGTTTGGCTAGTGATTAAACAAATTGTAAAACAGAAAGCAAAAAGTTAAAGTATTGATTCGTCAATTCAGTTGTATTATTTAAAATTTACGTTATTACTAAATATTTAAAAAAAGAAAAAATTAATTTAAAAATTAAAATTTTAAGTTTTAAATTTTGTAATTATAATTTTTAAGATGTTTATTTTTATTTATTTAATTTTAATTTAGCATATTGAAGAGTAATAAATAAAAAAAGATAATTTTATAAATATAATAATTTAATATTTTAAAAATATTTTTAATTTTTTTAATTTTGAGCTTAAATTGACGTTTTTTTTTTTTCTTAATCTGAATTTTTAAAAAATAAAGAAATAAAAATTAAATATTTATTTTAATATAGTAAATAAATAAAAATAGACCAAAAAAGAAAATCATATAATTTACCCACGGAAAGGAAAAAGGACAAGAGAAGAAGAAAAGTAAAAAAAGAAAGAAAAGTACAAAAGCCAAAGCCCTTGTACCTATAAATTAGCCACATCAGTATCCATACGGAATATAAACAGCCTCGTTAAACTGCGAAAGCTATTTCTGCTGCATTACAGTCTCTACCACCACCGGTTACTCCTAATTAGGGTTTCTCCGTTGCGGCCACCGCCGTCTCCGGCGATTCCGCCGTCGTTTCTCTTTTGTTGTATCCACAGGTGCGGTTATTATATGTTACGCCTTTGTAGTTTCTTCAATTTATGTACGCAAACCTAGTTTTTGCAATTTTCAGGAATAGAGAACCGGTTTATGAATGCATTTGTGTTTTGGTTGTCTATTTAGAAAGTGAATGCCTTTGGTGAATCGCTTCGTTCTACAACGTTTTCTTGTGGTATCAGTTGTTTATTTTCCTTGTTTTTTCCTTTATTCGGCAGTGTAGGGAATTAGTTTGAATCGTGATCATTTGTTGTAAATGCTTTTCTATTTTTGGTCTTTAGTGGTCTGTGTTGTACATGTTTTATGCGTTTACACCAATTCTCTGTTTAGCGTATATGATTCTAGAAAATAAATTTTCACTGCCGTGAGGGCTTCCATAGAATCATTTTGATCCATTTTGAGATAAGATTGTCTTATATTCCCTTATGAGTAATTATCACTTGAAACAAACAATTAACGCCCAATAAGCTAATTGTATTGCCAAAACAGTAGACACTGTTCAATTGCAACTTAAAATCAAATCAACAACTTAAATAGCAATGCTTCTTCACGCAAACTGAAAATAAACAGTAAACAGTAAACATGCTTGGTAATTTTAATTGAAGAAGAACAGTAAACAGATTTTGAGAGAAGCAAAGAAGATTGACACTGAATCTCTCTCTTTGCACGTGTCATTTATATGCTTGGCTTGGGAATAAACACGAGCAGTCAATCCACTTTACAACAACAACAACATTCTTAGTCAATCCACTTTACAACAACAACAACATTCTTAGTGTAATCCCACAAGTGGAGAATGGGAAAGCGAGAGGTGTATGCAGAACACCTCCACCCCGGAAAGATTCTCGTCTCAAGTGTAGCAATTAAAGTAATTATGAAAGAATGCGACAGTGATTTGGAAATCTCACGAGTCCACCCACTTTTCTTACTCGTGTCTTGGCTTCATCATATATCTTCCACCTAGTACTTTGCATTCCTCGTCCTTTATACATTTCAATTAATTCAAGTCTCTCGCTTTGGCCAACATGTAGCCACCTTCTTATCTCCGTCGTTGTCTAGTTTCAACATGCTAGCATTTGAAAATTGTCGTTTTTGCCGTCGTATCAGCTAATTTTGCCACCTTATACCTTTTCTTATTTGTCAGCTTTCTTCTCGTTGTACTCTCCACCAACTTTGCATAGGCAGCCTTTTTGGCTTTCCCTCTGCGTTGGACTCCATTCCATCACCAATCTCCTCAAAGACCAGTAAAGTTACCCTCGAAACCCCAATGCCTCTCTTGCTGGTTCACTGTGCCACCTAGTTGTCCTAACCCACATGTTCGTATCCTCACTACGCCTAGGTCCCCTTGTCATCAACTTCTCCCCATCTATTACGCTTCAATGAAGTCCATGCTCAGGTCCATCAGAACTTTGAAACAACTAACAAAATAGACAATTAAAGCATCATACAATCTATTAATCTATCAGAACTTTGATTATATGCTTGGAGATGTTCAAATGACTTTGATACGACTTACTTTCTTCCTCGCTTCTCTGACAATTTCACTAGTACCAACAAGTGTCACCACATCCTTCTTATTGCCAAGCCAATAAAACACTTGTTTAACCCTTTCCAAAGTTCCGAATTACCTTTTCCCTCAATTGGTGAATGTCCTCCAATTCGTTGAAGGAAAAATAAATTTGCTGGTATGTTCATCAATTGGTGACTCATGCAATTATTTGAGGATTTGTTCCCTTAGGTTGCCCGAACTTCCCATGTAGATGCAATCTGACTTTTACATCTGATTGGTATTTGAACTCAGGTATAGCTGCTTGATCAAGTACCAATTTAGCCGTTATCTATGATTTGGTCATTTGTTTCCTAACTTTGTGCTTCATCCAAGTAGACACGACAATTGTAATGGCATTAAGTAATGCTTCTTGTTTCTCTGCTTTAAAGGGCATTCCCTACTCTATTTTTAGCTTCCTTTGTATATCGGATTTTAGTCCAACTTCAATTGCTTTGTTAACTACTTCTGAAAAGCTTTTGTCACTCTCTGCTCTAGTGAGTACTTATGGCTGTAGTGATCTGTCTTGATTACAAAGTGTTTATAACAAATGATGTTTTCATTTTTCTGCTGGATTTAGTATGACTTGGGACTACTTTTTTTTTTTCCAATGACAATGGTATCCGAGCCAGCTTACCGTACTAAATGTTTTTTTTTTGCTTTCGGTTGGATTGAAACGTGTGACCTCATGGTTTTCCTTCCACCTCACTGACCACTGGGTTACATCATTGGGGGCATGACATGGAACTCCTCCTCGTTGATGGATTTATCTAGATGCCAAGGAGCTAGTGCTTAATTTAAGAAAAGAAGATTAAGTAAGAAAATCAAATTTCCTTTTCTAATAAAGGTTTTATAAGAATTTGAGTTGATGCAATGGATGGATTATGCCATCGATCATATCAGAGGTCAAGGATGGAACGAGGAATCAACATTTTTATTCCTCCTTTATTCTACTAGGATTGAGAGTCCAGCTTTAGCAAGTGAGTGAAAGGCGCGGCAAGAGCGTGAGTTTGACTCGCGCCTTGCTTAGGAAGTGTATTGGTTGTTGTTCACATGAATGTTGTTCCTATCCCGCTTTGAATTTTTCTTAATGATAAACTCTTGATTGAAGTCAACAACAACAACAACAATATACCTAGTGTAGTTTCGCGAGTGGGGTGTATAAAGGGTGGTGTGTACGCAGCCTTACCCCTTAACTTATGCGGGTAGAGAGGCTTGTCTTCGATGGACAATTTTAGAGGATGCAACCATGGCCTTTTCCATAGTCTCAAAGGCATTTTCATCTTCAGCCATAATAGCTGTTGATGCCAATCACGACATTCCATAAACACCATTACCACAACAACCATCCATCATTACCGACAATTGCACCACTATAATTTCCAACCGTCCTATCAACCCCAACCACCATTAGCTATACTATCAGCCAATACAATTACTAGTCGCCACCTAAGTTGCTCGGACTCCGCAGTTTAGGTGCCGTACTCGTGTCGTGACACAGGCGAGGGTGTGGGATCTGTGTTGGATCCAGTCAAATGAGACCAATAATTTGGGGGGAAAAATTAAAAATTTGATTTTTCACAGTAGAGATTTGAAGAGATAGAAAACGAAATACCTTCAATTCCACTGCTATGTAGTAATTTATACTAGTCCTTCTGCCTTCTTTGAAGTTTTTTGTCTTTGGTCAATCTTTGCAAGTTTTTGAAATCGAGAGCTCTAGGGTTTTTTTAGGAGCAAAGAAACTGAGTATGGATTGTGGACTATTGGACTTATGCTTATTGGGGAGGGCTCGAATGGGTGATGATGTGTTGTAGTGGAAAAATAGAGATATAAAAAGGTTTGGCGGGGAAGAAGATTTAGAGAAGGAAAGAGAGAAGACGCTGAGATAGCAAAGACGAAAGAAGAAGACAAAGATTCTCGAACTAATTAAGCCAATCTTTGTTTATTAATTTGAGTCCTTTACTAATGCTGCACCCTGTTAATTTTTTTGGGTAATCCTGCCACGTTTTGTTTACAAGAATAAATATTTTTTTTTTTTTTTATTTAAAAATAAGATAAACATTTCATATAATAAATTAGAGTTTACAAAATAGGAGAAACATTACAATTACTTGACTATAAATTTTAAGATAATTGCTTTGAAGGCACACATTTTTCATTTAAATAAACTTCATATATATTACAAATAAGTATATGCTCCCAAAAAATAAGTTTTTTTAATTGAGCTAATTATGTTATTTATAAAAAAAATTCTTTCTCATGGAAAAGAAGGGGTAATTTCTAAATTAATTATTAACTATATAATGAGAATAAAAGACTCAGTTACTACACTTACATGTAAGTTTTTCTCATAATGTCTCATAATTATTGCATATTTTATAGCTATAATTTATTTTTTGCCGAATCCCTGCACCCGTATCGGTACGTAGATCCATATTCCCGAATCTTAAAAATTAAATCATGAAGAATCTGACCTTTGGATCTGCACCGTGGTGGACACCCGCATTCGAGTCCGAACAACTTAGGTCGCCACCACCATCAAACTTTATTGTTAACCACTACTATCGACTACCATCATCTCTAGTTACTACCCACAGCCACCACAATCAATCAACACAATCACCAGCCACTACCTTCAGTCGGCATGCTCAACCACCACCATTAGCCATCACCACCACCTGCCGCCATATAACTTTTAATTTTTTTTTGTTATTTTATTAAATTAGTTTGTATTTTATTTGTGAAATTTATATTTATAATTATAAATAAAGTCAAGTTTTATATATTCAGATGTTGATATTGATATAACATCTTAATATCCAAATGTGTATTCAAATTCAAAACGTTTTAATTTTAATACACTTATTAATGTTCTTAATGTTTAGACGTGTATTCAGAGTGAGACTCCAAAGTATTTGTAGCTTCTTTATCCCCTTGAGATGTATTTTTCCTTTAACCTGTTGGTAAGGGATTTCTTATCTTCCCATAGCTAGCAATGTAGAAGAAAGAATTCCTTAGTGTTTTTGTTTCCTTTTTAGTGCTTTATGCTCTTCGGGATAAGTCCACTCTATCATAGCATGTACTTCGCTTGGATATGTGGCAACTCCTTTTGCTGTTGTGACATGTCCAAAAGAATGTTTAGCCTCTTTGCACTATAGATAAGTATGTCGTAAGAAAATACGCACGGACTTCTTTATTAGAGTTTGAAATGCATTAGTTAGCCCAAATGGCATGACATTGAACTCCTAATGTCCCATCTTTAGGCCTCATTCTTGTATGATGATAACCTGTCCTTGAAGGCACCTTTCAAAATATTGTTGAATTATGCAATTCACCTACAATAGGAATAGATACTCTTACTTGAGTGTAACCTCATTCAATAGATAAGTATGTATTTTCCCTAATCCTAATCACTTGATCAGGGAACCAACTTATTCTCTGTAACAGTTTGAAAAATATTACTTACAGGAACCAAATAGGCGAAATTTGAGTATATAAATCAAGAATAGAAAAAATTGAGATCTCTTAGTTTACATTTTTATGCCTATATTCTTAGACATTTGAGGTTTTTTTAATTAAATCTCCGCATTCGTATCTGTATCTGGATCCACATCCCCAATCTCAAAGTTTTGATCATGAAGGATCCGACCTCTAGATTCGTGCCCCTGTCGGTCACTCGCACCCAAGTCCGAGCAACATAGCTTTCGAGGCATAACAGGATTAATTCCAATTTTAGAAATATACCATGCCTAACAATCATAAAGTTTCAAAGCGATGAAGGCTTCGTTTGTGTCTAAAAAGGTTTTCTACTGTATAACTTTTACCTTATAAAAGATAAGTTTTCTACTATATGGAGCCATGTCTCAACTTCATGCTTCTTTATCTTTGTATCCTGAGTGAATTTCATTGCCAGGTAGTTAGGTATTGCCCGGGAGCATTGGAGAAAGTGGGAATGGCATCTTCTGATGATGAAGCTGAAGCAGTCCCGAGTACTGTCTCTAACTATGAATTTGTGGATGATAAGGATGAGCCTGTTTCATTTGCGGAGCTAACATTTCAGTGGAATGATGCTGAGAGCTTGGATGGGAATAAGAGACATGTTTTCTTGCGTGGGACTGCTGATAATGGCCTTCAGAAGATTTATAAGCAGGTCACAACATGGAAGCTTGATTTTTCGCGTATTGAGCCAGCAATTTCTGTCTTATCCAAAGAGAATGATTGGATCAAACTTGAAAAGCCAAGGAAGGCTTTCCAGGATACCATTAGGTCAATCTTGATCACTGTGCAGTCCTTGCACTTCCTGAAAAGAAATCCAGAATCTTCTGGCAGAGCTTTGTGGGATTATTTGTCTAAAGTTTTCAGGTTCAAATATTGAGATCTTGTGTATTGGCATATCTTGTTTTTTTTTCCTGGAGAGATATCTGGAATCTTACCCATGTTTTTGTAGTGTGTATGAGCCCAGGCCTTCAGAGAATGATCTAGTGGATCACATGAATTTTATCAATGAAATCGTTAAACGTGACAGAAAGTTGGCTCAATCCAAGGTTTGTATGATTCCTTGCTGTGATCAGACAGCATGTGGAAAGATCTCTAATTCTAATGCTTTCATGTTCACTTTTTTTTTCTGTTGGGTTTTCATTCATCTTTTTGCTTTCCAAAGAAAAAGCCTTACATTGTTTAAGGAAATACAATTGCATAAGGGGGTAAACCCGAATGTAAGTAAGCATGTTCTTGGCTGATATCACTATTAACTTTTCCACTTTGACCTGCACTTCAAATTAATTATGGGGTGAGGTTGCTGGGAGGTACTTGGAATCTTTATTTGATATAAAATGGAAATATTTAAAATGTGAAAGTGTAGTAGTTAGTTAAGAGATATCACATTAACAATAGTTTATTTAGTTCTTGAATTGTTAGGCAAAGAAAAATTTACCATTCGAGGAAAAATAGGCAAGGTTTTATTTTTAATAAGAAAAGACTCTATTAACTAAAGGGGAGGGTCTAAAGTACTTTTTACATTGAGGTGAGTTACAAGAAGTTATACTAAATTAAAGTCCATGTTTAGAATCCACCATAATATGTTGAAACTTCCAAAAATGCATTCACTCATTTGGATAATGAATAAGTCAATAGCCTTGGTGATATCNCCCAACCCCAAACACACACACACACAAAAAAAAAAAGAAGAAAAAAAAGAGGAAGGGAAAAAAGGAAAAAGAGACATGGTCATTGTTGAGAGAAGAAACTATTTTTCTTCGGCTAACACCAAGGATATGGTCTAGTGGTCACTGAAGTGAGATGAGAACCACGAGGTCTCAGGGAGTTACTTAGTACCTTTGCTATTGAGAGGTAGCAGGTATTCTGTGGAATTAGTTGAGGTGCGTCAAGCTGGCCTAGACACCACAATTATCAAGACAATAAAGTAATTTTTCCAGCTATTGTTGTTACATATTTGTGAATTTTCATATATGGCTTTAGTAGTACTTTTCACATACTTCCTAGAATGGTTCAGTTTTTACATGGCTCTATTTGTCTTAGCACAAAGTTTAAGAGTTAATTAACTTTTTTCAATGACCGTTAGGACTTGATTTATAATTTATATATTATATTAGTGATGATAAAAAAAATACTTAAGTGATGATTGAATAGTTAGTGTGATAGAGGGCATCATATCAAATTTACAGGTTGGTGAGTTTGAATTCTTGAGAATTGTGAATTTTACATTGGAATAGTTTATGGTCAGACATTTTGGGATATCTCAAAATCGAAAGTGAGTCATATTTCTTTTATGATGAGAGAACCCATTTAATTTATTCAATTCTCATGTCCGTATTTGAAAGTAGTTCCGATATATCCCATAAATATACATAATTCCGTTTTTCCAAAAATGAGTTTACCAATGTCTGAGTTGAAAGGAATTCAATCACGTCCCCTTTTGAGCCTGAGTTTGTCCTTTTTCTTTTTGTTGTTCATTTCATTTTTTATTTCTCTTCTCTAATATTTTGCATATTTATGGCAGAAGGTCAAACTGATCTTGTTTTATGCAGGTTTTACTTACATTTTTGGAGGAGAAGCCTAAGAAGAAAAAAATCTTTGACGAGGTTGTACATATTCTTTCCCTCTTTTTTAAGACATGAAAGCAGGAATTTTCTTTTTGAGCTTGTGCTTGTTTCTTTTGGCAGATTGGATCAATATCCGAGTTTATAGTCGATGAGATCATAGATGATAATGAAGAAGAAGAAGAGGAGGATGAGTCTGAATATGATAGCTTTGAATCTCTCTGCGCAATATGTGATGATGGTGGTGAACTTCTTTGGTATGTGCTGAGCCTTTACGATTCCAGAAAGACAACTCTGATTTCCGGCTTGTGTTGCATCTTTCCTTGAATGTGCGGTTGCATATTTGAATTGTCAGTTTGCCAAATCTTTTATCATCTGATTTTCTTTGTTATATGTTCCATTATTGATGTTGTGTTTGCACCCCTATATAGATTTGTACATAGGTGTGGACCATTGATTCAGCTTGTTTGGTCATCTTAGTTAAACAAACTCTAAAAAAAGGGAACACTAAATTCGGAATTCCAGTGTCTAACTGAATATAGTGACATGTCACCTCCTTTGTTGAGTTTGTTCTAGTGGTGTCAAATTGGCATTTTTTTTGTTTGCACCTACTTCTCTTAAGAACTTTTGTAATTTCATGGTCAGTATCTACCTGATAGTAGCATGTAGTTAAATCCTGCTTCTCTTTTCAGTGGTGGTTGGTTTTGGTTCTTCATTGCTTATTATTATCTAGCTTTTCTTATCTGCTTCTCCAAATAATACGCCTCTTGTGATCCCAACCAGCTGCGATGGAAAGTGCTTGAGGTCATTTCATGCTACTGTGGATGACGGTGCTCCATCTCAGTGTAAATCTCTTGGTTTTACAAAGGCGCAAGTTAGGGTATGCCAAAATCTGCCTGAATTTCAATCCTTCTAGTGATGTCATTCTCATCTCTGGTTAGCATATTGCTTTCTACTAATACAAGTTCCCCCCTTCCAGGCAATGAAATATCAAGATTTCTATTGTAAGAATTGTGAATATCAGCAGCACCAGTGCTATGCTTGTGGGGAGTTGGGTTCTTCTGATCAATCATCTCATGCGGAGGTACTAACAAACCTGTGAGACCTGCTGTGGAATAGTACAATTGTTTGAAGATTTTCTAGCCATCTGTTTGAATGTTGACTGTTAAATCGAAATAGGAAAAATAACTGCATATAGGAAAGATTACTAGGAGCTGTGCAACTAGCTTTCTTTATCTTTCTTTTTGGAGGTCTCCAGCATGCCGTTAATTCTGAAGAATACAACAGTACCGGTTTCTTCAGAAGAAATCAATACAGGAAAGATTACTAAATATAGAGGTAGCACATGATTGTAGCGTATATCATATTTGCGAGGAACTCATTTATATTGGATTAAGATAAGACTTACATCTGGTTAATCCAACTGTTGTAGCGCCCGTTGATTTCTGAAATGTATTTCTGCAATGTCACTGAAAATATTCTCTATTAATATTAACATGTTCACTCTTTTAATACTTGCAAACAAAAATAGAAATTACTACTAGTAGATTGAATGAAATCTCAAACAACCCCGTGTTCAAGGTGTTACTTAGTAAAATACATATACATCTTTACTTAGATTGACTATTCTAGCTTACTAACAGTGTTGTCTCCGGAAGTGTTCTTCTGCTGGCCTTGTGTGTGATAGCTGGCTGCATTGATGAGTACTTAATATTGGAGCTTACTCTTTCTGTGTCTAACAACTGGGGTCCTATTATATTCGTTCTTGCTCGTCAGTTCTATTACACTTCTCTTTTGTCCACTCTCTTTTATGTTTTGGTTTGTCTGGGTGCTGTTTCCTCCTCTTCTTCTACCTAA
>JACEIK010000386.1:153488-172617 GCA_018107945.1 Datura stramonium | reverse complement strand
CCCCAAAAAAAAGAAAAGAAAAGAAAAACTATTATGCTGGATGAACTGAATCAATATGGTATTTATTGCTGTTTTTAGTTCTCCTGCTGTTTTTCTTAACACTGCCGTACAGTAGGATCCTGTCTTTATGCTTTTTCTCAAAGTCTGGCTCTTGGATTCCTGTCTGTTGTCTGCGACTGATGAGTATGTTTGTCGTGCAGAATATTGTCTATGATGAAAGACGTTAAATCCTCCATAACTTTGGACAAAATAGTGAAGCACAAAGTACCCACAACACATGCATACTCATCAAAATTTGACAAATCCATAACCTTGGGGAAAGTTGAGGGTTCTGTTGAGGTACTGCAGAAATAATTTTTCCTGTTGGTTTTTGTTTAGCCTATCTTTAATTTGACCTATTTTATCAGATGTCCTGAAAAGACATCCCATAAGAAAACTGACCTATTTTATGTCTTGCAGGCTATTCGTGCGGCTTTACGGATATTAGATGAAGGGGGCAAAGTCGAAGATGCAAAAGCTGTCTGTGAGCCTGGGCTTCTTGCTCAGATAATGAAGTGGAGGGTACTTGTTTCATTCTTCTTTTCAATTTGCTTATTCTAGTTTCGCCTTGTGGTCTGAACATTTAGTTGTCCATGCTAACTTAAATAAGCCGTCTTTTGACCCTAAACAGCCGCAAAATGATATGATGAACAATGCCCCCCCCCCTCTTCTCTCTTCAAACCAAAAAAAGAAAGTGATGTTCTTGAGACATTTGTATTTCTGGAATACTGTAGTATATAATATGCTTCGCCCCCAGATTGGGCCAGTTTTCAAGTGTCCAACTGCAAACCTTGAAGTCGATCCAATCCTAGCTCCCTTCCACCTAGTGGAGTAAAGAGTACTTATCCAAAAGTAAATATATGGTTCTCAAGTCATGGGGGCCCCTGGTGGGGAAACATGTGAAGGTAGAGAGAAAGATGGAAAGGGATGCATATATGTCTCACTAAAGATCTTGTATCTCTCTCTACTATTAGGGGTCGTTTTTTGGGATGTATAAGAATAGAACTGACTGGGATGTATTAGTAATGCTAGGGTTAGTTATGTTGACATTATCTTTTATCGACTATTTGTTTTGTTTTGTTAAATGAATATGGTGTATTAGAATAAGAATAGTACTGAATAGAGTATTAGAATGGGAATAGTACCCCATATTGTTAATGTCGTGGTTTTGTATAAAAATAGTTCTGAGTAGGGTGCATGTGCATGTATTAGTTTTACATCTGTCGAAAACATTACCAAACAAGGGATTAAATAATATCAAAGCTAATAGATATATTATTTTTTCTAATACCTCCTACCAAACGACCCCTTAGTGTAAACATTAAATAAACATAGCGCAAAGAAGTTTTGTTAATTGTAATTGGTGTTTGATTGCCTCATCCCAATAATTCAATATTTGGTTATCTCATGTGAAAATCACGTCCTAGACTGATGGCCAATCATTTCTTCCCGAAGTAGTACTGGTATATAAATTTATAACACTTCTTCTCAAAAAATAAATTTCAGTAACACTTTTTCTCAAAAAATAAATTTCAGTACACCTGTATAAATAGGCAAGTCAATAACTGAATCAGATTGAATGTTGATAAATAAGCCTAAAGATAACAATATGGATCCGGTTGTTTGATTGACTTAGATTTCTTTCGTTTTAAGTGATATAAATGTTTCGATGTTAAGTTTGATTTCTGGTCTTCAAATCTAATTCAGCATATTTAGATGGCTGTTTGGTGGTGATAATGCTGAAGCATTAATTTGGTTCTGCACAACTAGGTCTAAGCATTTTATATTGACTGTTCATGTGGGTACACGTGTTCTATAATGCATTTTCAACAGAACAACATGACAAGATGTCAGTGATTGCTAAAAGTTTTACGTCTCTTTGCTTTCTACATTTTTCTTCCCTTTGCCCTTTTGTCTATTGTGTCCAAATTTCTAATAAATTCCGAAATTTATGTTGAATGCCTTTTAGGCTCTTCCCTAATTGTATGAATTCTTCTTATTTTGTAGAGCAAGCTGAGAGTGTATCTTGCTCCCTTTCTACACGGCATGCGCTACACATCCTATGGTCGCCACTTTACTAAAGTGGAGAAGCTGAGAGAGGTGAGCTAAAACTTTAAACATGGACATGGTTGTCATCAGACAATATATGTCTTAATGAGTGGGATTTCACTTCTCTGCCTTGGTGGCATGTGAATGTTAGCCAGAAAGAAGATTTGAGTACCTTGAAGGTGAAGGGCTTGTAAATTTGGGTTTGGGGGTGGGGAAGCTCCTCTTACTAACTCGTCATTCTTTTTAGCCCCTTCTCAAGGCAGTATAAAAAAGCTGGTGATGTCCGTTAGCTTTTCTCCATTTAATATCATTGCCTGGTGGCTCCATTTCCCGTTTCTTGGTTATTGTTTTAAAACGTCCATGTACTAAGGTACTTGACTAAATATGTGCTTTTTGGGCATCAGCAGGTGATGATTATTCAGCGGGAGTTTCAATTATACATTGTTTTTTTCTTGGGGCTCGTTTGGCTCAACTTCTTTTGGGGTGTTATGTTACTTCACTTGAAAAAATAAGGTTTACACAGGAGTGTTTAAAGAGGAACTCCTGCTTGTTCTTGTTACTTCAAAATATTTTGTAATTTAGGAACTCTTGTTGGCTACTGGTGACTGATACTATGAATCTTAAGTGTTCAGAAGATCAGAAGTGTGCATATCTAGATACGCCCGATTTTCAAGTACTGTGTTGTTCGTCTTTGAGGGTGTTTATGTTATCACCACTCTAGAATTTGTAGCTATAGTTTAGTGCATATCTTAAGTGAAGGGGCAGTGGATTATATAAGAGTGCTATCTTCTTCCCACCTCTCCCAAAGCTAAGAGAAGAACAGAAAAAACTGGCAAAATTTATGTTCTCTGGGTCAACAGCACTTACTCACTTTCTGGCTGGATCATTGTCAGCACTGGTTTTACTTTGATCATGATCTATGATATTCTTTAAGTGCATTATATTGCATGTCAATCATCAGATTGTATAGTGTCATCACCACTCAGGTATTTGCAAGCACAGTTGAGTGCATTACTTTTTTCTTATTATTTTATTCAACCAATGTGCAGTGATCATATCAGGAATGCTATCGTACTCCCACCTCTTATCAGGAATGCTGTTGGCCTGCATCTCACCTCTCCACAGATGCCATAAAAGACCCCCCCCCCCTTCCCCCGCCTATCTTTCAACATTTTCACTTATGCATCTTCTTGCTGGAAGATTTGAGCATGATTTCTCTTAGGGATGTAAATGGGGCAGAACACTGATTTCTCTTAGGGATGTATGCAGATCACTCGGTAGGATAGATGTAATGAATAATATCTTTAGAACATTCCTCGTTCATTGCAATGAAAACACTGTTATTCTAATTGAAACATGACTTAAAACACTGTCAATTGATTACTAAGAATTATATTGAGTTACCATAAGAAAAGTAGTACTGTCTTAATGGGGTTTTCATGAGAAGTAGGCCAGTGGTTCCTATTAACTTTTGTGGACTTAGAGCTTGTTTTTCTTCAAAACCCACCACCTGCCCCCTGCCCCTTTGACCATGGTCTATGAGATTTTCTTAAGTGCATCTTATTTCATGTCTACTCATCAGGCTGTACTGTCTTTACATGCCATGTTTTACTCGACTGAGTGTGTGATTCTAATGTGCAGATTGTTGATATGCTTCATTGGTATGTTCAAGATGGTGATATGGTACGAAGCTGTACTGGCCATATGCTTTATGAGTGGAAATCTTTTTACCAACTTTGAGTACTATAATTTTCTCGCTGTGTAGATTGCTATAATCCTCCAACTTTATTCATCTGTGTTGCTTCTGTTGTGCTTTGGAAAATGATTAATTGATGCGTAATACAGTGACTTGTAAAACTGCCAGGATCATTCTATCTATGATTTGTAAGGTTTCTAAGATTGGACAAGCTTCTTTGTTTAGTGTGCAACAGGTTAAAGTTTTTGTTGTTTGTTGAGCAGATTGTGGATTTCTGTTGCGGTTCCAACGATTTCAGTTGCCTCATGAAAAAGAAGCTGGATGAAATTGGGAAGGGTTGCTCATATAAAAATTTTGATTTGTTCCCTGCGAAGGTGAATGATTTTCCTTGTTTCTTAGGGGAGAATGCGCTAAGAAATGATGATAGACGTCCAAGCTTTCACGAATGACTGTCTATATTGTTTAGGTGTTTGGCGCATTACTTATTGCAGTTCTTTGTCCTTCCTGCAGAATAATTTTAATTTTGAGCAGAGGGACTGGATGACTGTCCGGTCAGAGGAATTGCCTGTAGGATCGAAGTTGGTAGGAAACGAAATTTCTTAAGAGCACAACATTCGCAGAAATATATGAGCTCCAAAATTAATTGGTTTTCACCATACATTGCTAGGACTTACACTTTTTACCGTTTGATGTAGATCATGGGGCTGAACCCTCCTTTTGGGGTCAATGCTGCTCTTGCTAACAAATTTATTAACAAAGCGCTTGAGTTTAAGCCAAAGCTTCTTATCCTTATTGTTCCAAACGAGACAGAACGGTATTTTGTATCTCTTTATTTGTGTGAACTTCTCTTCTTTCTTTTCTCTCCAGCAGCAAACAACAACATGCCCTCAAGTGGGGTCTGGCTTTCTTATCTCTCTCTGATTTTGATAAAACTTTTCTGTTGGAACCAGGTTAGATGTAAAGGCGTCTCCATATGATCTTATTTGGGAGGATGGTGTATTGCTTGGTGGGAAGGTAAACTGTTTCTCCCCCTTCTTGTTAAGTTGGTGTAGAGATGGCAAAATCAGCCCATGAGATCACAACCTGCCCAACTTGCTCATGTTTGGACTGATAATTAACCCGCTCATTTATTAGCCCGAATCATTTCAGTCCATCAAAATTTGGGCTGATATCTAGCCCAAATTGATTTATGAAAAATCTTGTCGTAATATTTTCAAAAAGATATTTTGTTTTATTTAATATGTTATATTTAGTCATAATAAAAAAAAATATTAATTTNAAAAAAAAATATTAATTTTATAAGCTATCAAAAGATTATAAAAAAACAAATAAAGCAATTAACTTTTAATTAGAGTTGGGCGGGTTGGGTTATGACCCGCATTCTAGCCCATTTCAGCCCAATCTGTTTCAACCCAAGTAACTTTTGGGCGGATCAATAACTTGCCCATTTGTTAACTCAGCCCATTTTGACTTGCCCAAATTCAGTCCAACCTCCCCATTTGCCACCTTTAAGTTGGTATTAATACACTGTATTATTAAGATTATAAGATTTAACTGTCTCGTGGCTCATCTTTAATTCTTTTCCAGTCATTTTATTTGCCTGGATCTGTTGATCAAAATAACAAACAAATGGAGGATTGGAACGTGAGTGCACCACCACTTTATCTTTGGAGTCGCCCTGATTGGACAGCCAACCATAAAGCAATTGCTCAACAGCATGGCCATCCATCCAAGATAAAATTAGAAGAAAATTGCTCCCATGCACCTATCTCTCATTCACTGGAACGTGGTGAAGATGTGTCTACAAGGATCAATAGTGACATTGATTTCGAGGATAAGAAGCGACATCAGCACCAAGAATACAAGGAGAGATCACAGAATTACAGAGGAAAAGAAGGAGGTGATAAACAGGGCCATGGGAAGAAGAAATCTGATGAAAAGTCGATGAAAGGGAGTCAGGATAATAGCAAGAGTAAATCTGATGAGAAGTCAATGAAAGAGAGTCGGGATAAAAACAAGAGCATTTCTGATGAAAAGACAATGAAAGAGAGTCGGGATAAAAGCAAGAGAAAATCTGATGAAAAGATAATGAAAGAGAGTCGGGATAGAAGCAAACATCAAGGAGATTTGGATGAAAAATCAAGTCAGGATAAGTCCACAGTGAAACGGCAAAGAGATTTGGATGAAAAAGAAACCGAGGACGGGTCTATAGGGAAAAGATCTCTGTCCCGACATTCCTCCCCCAGCGTGACCAATCATAAGTCGGTTGATCGGCACACAGTGTCGTCTTCTAAGGCAGAAGAGAACAGAGGCTATCAACGTTTTGCTGGCCAGAGCGCTTCTACATTACAGACAGGGCAAGAGACAGGGTATGAGGTATATCAGGACAGTGACTTGGAAAGAAGGCACATTCACCAATATCCTCAATCTGCTAGTCCTGGTCCAGCATATATGGGGCACAGGGCACACCAGGACGGTGACATGGCAAGAAGGGACAGCTTGCCAATGCAGGAGCCGTCTGCTAGTCCTGGTCGGGAATATATGGTGCACAGGGCACATCAGGACATTGACATGGCAAGAAGGAACAGCTTGCCAATGCAGGAGCCTTATTCAACTCACCAATATTCTCTGACTGCTAGTCCTGGTCCTGAGTATGCGTTCAGGGCCTCAGATGAACGATTTAAGGGCTACCAGAGAGAGCATGCTGATATGCCTGGTTATAGACCATACACCAGTCACCCCAATGGGGGGATATATGCAAGGGAGTCAGATGTACGGCCACAGGGTAACCTTTATGGGCAGCAAGGTGATGCGTTTGTGACTCCTAGAAGCAACTACCTAGCAGGTGCCGATACTGGATATCCCCTCTATGGGCGGTCTAGTCCTGCAACTGATCCAACCTATGGTAGGATCAATATGCCTGTGATGCAACGGTACGCTCCACATGATGAGTTATATCCCGGTAGGATGAGTAGCACTGGATCTGAAGGCAGAAGCGGCATCTACGGTGGTGGTGTTGCTCGTCCCAGGTTTCAAGGTAGCTCATTGGGCTTTGCTCCAAGGCCTTACTACTATTCACAGCAAAATTCATCAGGGTGGCTTAATGAGTAGGCAGTGGGCTGGTTGGTTTGCGAGAGTGTTGAAGATGTCCCATTTATGTTGGGTCATTATTCTCTTCGTAGTTTCTGCTTAATTCCATCCTATCAAACGTCTTTACTTTTCTCTCTTTTGTTTTCCTTAGTGGTGAAAATGAAGGCACTATATGTATAAAGGTAAAGCTAGAAAGTGCAGGCAACTATGCCCCTTGAATATTCTCTAGGGGCTCCTGTTATGTAATTTATTTTGTTCCTTGCTGCCTTCTCCGCTTGACCACCAATTTAAGTATTGTTGGTTTGGTCTGTTTATGGAGATCAGATATTCAGTGGTCTCGTTTGGTACATTGCATTGAAGATGATATGTTCGAGGTGCAATTTGGACATGTCTTTGATAATGAAGTGGATAAACTTGCGTGTGAACTTTTGGTTTCATTTTTAACCTTTATATTCTTGGAAATTAGCTTCTACAGGATGTCTGTTTTCGTCATATTTTTTGTTCTGTCCGGGTAGCTAATCCTTGGATTGCTAATTCACATAAAATGTGTTATAAAATTATACTGGAGTATTAATTTTATACTCTTTATTTCAATTTGGTTTCTTATTTTCCTTTTTAGTTTATGAAAGAGAATTAATTATTACATTACACATGGCATGTTTAAGATAACAAGATTGAACATAATTTAGACATATTACACATCTTTAGTTTATGACCTCTAGCTCAATCAACGGAGTACTAGTTTTGTTTATACCTACAAGAACGACGCAACCATGTTAGGAAAGATGAAATAAAACAGATTACTATTATTTTCTTGGAGAATACTCGTGCTGCTTGTAGCTTTTGAATCACTATCATTGCTATTTTCATCTCAATTGTCTCAAAAACCAACTGTAAAGCAAATGAGGTTTGAACTATAAAGCGTTTGGAACTAAATTCCCTTTGTCCATAGATTTGGTTTCAAATAGTTAAAATAGTATTTGAAGATTATTTCAAGTGTGTGTATCGTATTGCTCCATATGGAATTCGAAGTTTGAAAAATTTGCCAAGTTCATTCATAGAACTTCTTTCATGTCCAAATACAAAATCAACTTCTGAATAACTATTTCAACTTCAAACAATTCTTCTTTTTTTTTTTTTTTTTGGTCAAAGATCAACCAATTCATGTGCTAATGCCTATTCCTGAAGGCCAGAATTTGTCAAAGATGCAAATGGTCTGCAAGAGTCGTATGAATGTAAGACGGCATTGCACTTGCAGGTTCATATTTCTACATCCTAGCCAAAGCTATTTCAACATCACACTTCACGCATCTCAAGGAGAAGATGCAACATATATTACATAAATAGTAATGTACTGCCCAAAAAGGTGAACAAATGCAGTTGATACTCACTCCCACTCATTCGCAAGGATCACAGAAACAAAGACAACTCAGGTGAAGGGGTAAAGGAAAACATCCTTTCACCAAAACATTCAAACAGAGATGGCAACAAACGTGTGGCATCCAGATCTTCCTTCCAGGCCTGATCAAGAGCAACCGACGTTTTTTGACCTTGACCCGCAGTCATCTCCCTTCTACTGCTGGTTCTCAGCATATTCTCGTTATGCTGCAAACCATGTGGTGCTGATGATACACCAGTTTCTGTAACCCCCAGAGTTGCAGCATATCCAACAGCTGGTCCTTGTGTGTTTACTGGCAGAGAATTTGCCGTCATTGAACCTGCTGGACCATCTGTCATTAATCTCTTGGTTGGAGGCTGCGTCATCATGTTATCCAAGCTTGCTTTGCGTTTGCCTAGACATTTTCTTTTTGTAAGTGTTTACCGAGACAAAATCAAAGAGGAAATGATAGAAGTGATACATTCAAAGATAATGACATTCCAAACTTTGAATTCAAATGACAGGCCACACAGAACTAGCAGGACAAACATATATGACGGACTCACAAGTTCCTAATAGATCAGTATCCACTGATAATATAAAGAGCAATCGGCCTCCAACATTTAGCATGAACTTTCTCCATATTATTCTGTCAAGGAGAAGGCTCAATATATAATCCAGAAAGAAAATGAGACTAATTTAAGAAATCTGTCATACAGATCATATCTATCTAGAACCATTTCAGTATTAACACTCTAAGAGGCAGAACGTATTTAACAGACAGCATTACAGAAAAGTTCACAAGGAAAAAGAACTAAAAGTTCTAGTTATAGATTCCTCTTTGGGAAAGAAAGGATATGTAAAACAAAGATCAGGACGTACTCGACAATGTAGTTGAGACTTTCCATTTACTCTTCAGGAATGTACGAGTAGATGGAGATAGTGAAGCAGGAAGCAACTTGAAGCGCTCGTAGATGCATAAACCAGCAGCACACTGTGAACCCATTACATAATTAGGAGAGTAATTGCAGTAATGCCAATATCTAACAATAAAAGTTAGAGAAGTCACATTTCGCTATGTTAAATAAATATCACATCGAAATGATTGGACAAAATAATGAAGAAAGACTCATTAACCATTCAATACAACTAACCATCAAGGCTCCATATACTCGCCAAGCTTCAAGCCTCTTCATTTCATTTTTTTGCTTCTCAAGCTGCATTTCAGACTCCAGCAATTGCAAATAAGCCTCAAGATTTGGCAGCACAAGTAGGCGAACCTATATAAAATCAGAATATATCACCAATTGCTGCTTACACTTCAAAATTTAGAAGCAGCAAAGAAGATGGGAAGGAAGCACAGAGAGAACAAGGAGCTACCACACCAGGTCCAAGAGCTGCTAGCCCTTGAATTGCTCCATAATGTTGTGGCAACGCCTTAGTTGGATCCAGAAAAGCATGCAACAAAGTCCTGGTGACACGTGGCTGGAGATTGTGGTACACATGACCATATCTGCAGAGCTTTTACTTGTGAACAAGACAGAACCAGTTGATAAAGATGGAAATTTCACCAATACCATGGAACAGAAAAATAAGTTCAATACAGTCTATAAAGCACCAAATAAAAAGATGTGTTGGAATTGCCAACTATATAGATATATGCACTAGCAGTCATTAACAACTGCCTTCTCATGGGGGCAGCAAAGAGAAAAAGGGAAAAAAAAAGAAGAAGCCCAACATGTAATGGGATAATAATCCAGTTAGAGATAATATCATGATCAACATAGAAGAAACAGCTTGGGAAGCAGATGCATTCTTTCTGTAGCTTCCAAATGTGAGAACTGAGTTGTCCTTACCTCTTGCATATTAAAGCAACCAACTTTGCTGAAAAGTCCCTAAGTTCCCAATGATTATCAGAAAATCTGCTTCCCAACCTTTTTGCAACAAGGCATGTCACTATAGAAGGCATCAACTGGTGCAGCTGGGAGATGAACTCAGAACAAATAAATAAACAAATACAAAGAATAAGAAGTTACACAAACGAGAAAATCATCAGATCAACCACAGGACCAAAGCCTAGGTTTCCTATGTATAAAATATTGCTATAATGAACAAAGCAAACTAACAAAGCTTATTCAAATTAAATAAATTAATTAGTGCAATAAAACCCTATCTCCTATTCTCAACAGATATGTACTTCCCTCTTACACAGTCATTTTTATGTCATTTCATAAACAATATAGTTTAACGAGTCAAATCATCAACATAAAATCTTAAACATTATCCTAAACCTACTTTCCAAAATAAGAAGTAGCACAAATATATCGGCAATAGACTTACATATGGTTCAATATGTATTTCTGTATTCTGGAGAAGGCTCCAGACTAGCCGCATCAAAGCAAAAAGGAGAGGAAAATTGTTCAAATTCCGAGCAATCTGACATGTAACAGACTATAATTAGATCATTTGCCTATCACCCACTATTGTTAGATTAACTGGGTTTAAGTTGGCTTACAATTACCTCATCAGAAACAAAATATGTAAAGTAAGGAACTAAAGGATGAATCCCTGAGTCTGTTGCTAAGCTTCGTAGAGCTTCTTTAAAGAGAAGGGGATTAGATCTATTCACAGTAAGCTCTGTGATTTTGTCATAATAGAGCTGCAAAAAAACCACTTGATGCATAAGGATAAAATCTTTTTGGATGGGCAAAAAGGATACAAACACTTTGGTATACCTGGAGCTCACGGGATAGGACATGTTTAACAGGTACTTTAATATCAACAGGAACTCCATCCTCCTTATACTCGGTCTTTCTATTATCAGATGGCATAGCTAAGGCTGCGGTAAATTAATATATTAGTCTGGAATATGAAATAGCATTAAATACACATTTTAACTAGTACTAATACTATAAGAATACTCCCCATTTCTTAGCTGTCATGGGGAAAAGAAAATTATTCATATCAGGAAGCAAACTATGACAACGGGCATCAGTAGGAATAGAACACTACGCATGACAAACTTTTTCTCAGATGACTAGAGTAAAATCACATACTAGAACATCCAAGCAAGCTAATTACAGCTAAGGTTTGTAACAAGATATGGACCTTCAGGCGGAGGGTTTTCAGGAATAGCAGGTTGTACTCCTTCTACAGCTAACCAATGGGCAACAACGGCAGTGTCTAGAGGTGCTTTCGGTAAAGGAGCTTCAATCACCTAAACCACAAAACACGGAAACTTACTATGAGCATCACTTCAATAAATTCACAAACTAAATATGGTATTTAAGCTCAGATATCAAAGTTCTTTACATCTTTGAATTCTATATCCTTCTCTTCAATGTAGAATAAATCCTTATGTCCAGCTGCTCTCCTGAACCTTAACGGATCTCCTGAAGCAAAACCATATATTGGCTGCCCAAGGCAACACAGACATAAAATAACAACCAATTACACCACAACTTCAAACTTAGATCGATCAGCTAGTGCCTATGTTGCTCGGACTCTACAAAAATGCCACCATCCCGAATTGTTGCCTCCAAAATTGCACTACCTTTGGAGGATCCCACATGCAATCATCTGACATTTTTGAAGATTCCGAGCAACATAGACTATAGCATATATACCCTAATATACAAATTGACTGGTATAAAACAGAAGAGGTACCTCTACACCTCTCAAGCTGAGTGCAGCATCCACATCATCAGTAGATAAGGTAGTTCTCTTCGAATGATGCATACATTTAATAGCTTCCTAAAGTATCAAACAAAATTTATGCAAATTACATGCAAGATAACCTAAAAAAAAAAGAAGTCAAAATTTCACCACGCTTGTGTACCAAAAGTAATCTCGAAGAACAAATCATCCATAATTTTGCTATTTCAAAAGAAGTGTATGTTTCTGTTTGTATACACATACTGTGTGTGTGCGTGTAAAAGGAGATACCTGCATAATCTCTCGAATACGGTATTCGACATCGGCGGCGAAACCAGGCAAGACATCTGGAGATAAATTACTTACACCTATACTTTGTGATATCACTTCTATTGTCTCTTTCGGCACTATGCTCATATTTCCTCTTGCTCCGTTACTCGAGGTTAAATCCAGCTGTGAACTCGGAGATTCGGCGATTTCGGTCAGTTTTTTTAGGGGAGAAGGGGTAACTGCTAGCAAAGCTACGGAGGAGGAACTCTGAAGCAGCGGCGGACGACGGTGGTGTCGGAGCAGAGATTGAAAGGAGAGATTAAAAGCGAATCAGAGGGTAGAGAGAGAAAATTGTAAAAAGCGTAAAAGCTACAGTGCTCAGTCTCGAGGTCCCACCCGACGGGTCGTCGTAATCGGGTCAAGTGCGAAGATAGCGGCTTGGACTTGGAACACCACTATTTAAAACCTAGACAAAACTGCAAACTGTTTAACGTTTAGCCGATTTGAAATTGCAAATTCCAGAGAATACTCGTTGTTTCTCCACGAGCGACGTCGCTTATTTAAATGTTTCGGGATCTAAAAATTAAATTTCTCAATTATCAGTGTTTTTAATGTGTATTAACATATACTAAAAAATTTTAAAATCATAAATTCTTATTTTGAAACTTCAAAATACAGAAAAAAGACATCGGTCATCAAAATGCAATAAGTACTGATCATCAAGTCTTTTTGGCCTGATATGGTTAAATTTGGGGGTTGAACAGAATCGGTTAATAAAATTTCGAGAAATTCATACTAACACACATCGAAAAGTTTGAAAATCGTAAATTCTCATTTCGAGACCTTAAAACACAGAAAAAAGAGACGTTGGCCATGAAAATACAATGCGTACAGTCATCGGGCATTTTTGGCCCCGCATGATAAAGTTTGGTGCTGAACAGAGTCTGTCAATAAAATTTCGAGAAATCCATGGACGTCGCATGGCCAAGTTTGGGGCCGAATGGAGTCAGTCAAAATATTTTGATAAATTCATGAACTAACACACACCGAAAAACTTGAAAATTGTGAATTTCTAGTTTGTGATCCCAAAACGTAGAGAAAAGAGACATTGTCCATGAAAATGCAATTAGTTCTGGGCACTAGGCTTTTTTGGCACGGTATGACCAAGTTTGCAGCCAAATGGAGGCAGTCAAATTTCGAGAAATCCATGGACTAACACATACCGAAAAACGTGAAAATTGAGAATTTTCGTGTATGACTTTGAAACGCAGAGTAAAGAGACGTTAGCCATGAAAAATGCAATGAGTACTAGTCATCAGGACTTTTTGGCTCGGTATGGTGATGTTTGGGGCCAAACGAAGTCAGTCAAAATATTTTGATGAATCCATGAACTAACATCAGGAAACTTGAAAATCATGAATTCCTGTTTGATTTATGGCTACACAAACTGTTGAGAACAGTTCTAGATCTGGTCCGAGACCTCAAAATGCAGAAAAAAGATACATCGGCCATGAAAATGCAATGAGTACTGGTCACTAGGCCTTTTTGTCTCGGCATGGCCAAGTTTTGGAGTTGGTCATTAAAATTCAGAGAAATTCATGGACTAACACACAGAAAAACTTGAAAATCGTGAATTTCCATTTCGAGACCCTAAAAGACAGAAAAAGGAGAACATCAGCCATGAAAATGCAATGAATACTAGTCACCGGACATTTTTTGCCTGGCATGATCAAGTTTGGGGCGGAACAGAGTTGGTTAGTAAAATTTCGAGAAATTCATGGACTGACACACACTGAGAAGCTTGAAAATTGTAAATTTCCATTTCGAGACCCCAAAACACAGAAAAAGGAGAAGTCGGTCTTGAAAATTCAATGAGTACTGGTCACCAGACCCTTTTGGCCCCTCATGGCCAAGTTTGGGGTCGAACAAAGTTGGTCATTAAAATTTTAAGAAAAACCATGAACTTACACACACAAAAAGCTTGAAAATCGTGAATTTTCATTTTGAAATCTCGAAATGTCAAAAAAAGAGATGTTGACCATGAAAATGCATTGAGTACTGGTCACTAGGCCCTTTTGGCCCAACATACCCAAGTTTGGGGACAAAAGCAGCCAGTCACAATATTTTGATAAATTCATGAACTTACATACACCACAAAGCTTGAAAATCGCGAATTTCTATTCCGAAACCTCAAAATGTAGAAAAGAGAGACGTCGACCATGAAAATGCAATGAATGCTGGTCACCGAGCCTTTTTTGGCTCAGCATGGCCAAGTCTATGGCCAAACGGAGTCGATCAATAAATTTCAAGAAATGATGAAATCCATGAACTAACACATACCGAAAAACTTGAAATCATGCATTCTTATATGTGACTAATGTCGCTTATTTTAGTGTTTTGGGATCCCGAAACGAGATTTCTTGATAACCGAAGATTTCAGTGTGCTAATGCACATGGATTTTTTGAAAAATGATCGACGGACTTAGATTGACAAAAAACTCGACCGGTCCATCACTAACGTGCTAATGACGCGATACTCATTGCTTATCCATGATTGATATCACTTATTTTAGAGTTTCAGGATCCTAAAACTGTGTTCTTGATTATCAAAGCTTTCAGTGTGTATTAGCATATGAATTTTCGAAAAACTGTCGACGGACTTCAATTTACATCAAACTCGACCAGCCTATTACAAACAAGCTTGTGAGCTATACTTATTTCTTAGCCATGTCCAAAATCGCTTATTTTAGCGTATCGGGGTTTTAAAACGCGTATCCTTGATTATCAAAGCTTTCAGTGTGTATTAGCATATGAATTTTTCAAAAAACGATAGACGAACTTCGATCGACATGAAACTCAACCGGTCATTGCTTATCCATGTGAAATGACCGACATCGCTTATTATAGAGATTTGGATCCTGAAACGCGTATCCTTGTCCTAATCGGTGGCTTCCAAAGGTCATCTAAGCTGTTATTTATTGGCTTTGTCAAATGAACAATGATGAAGGCACAACCCCTGATTTCTTCTGCTATGAGGCAAACTAGGAAGCTGCATAAAATATAGAGAAAGCAAAGAAAAGTTAATCAACCATTGGTCTGAGTTGGGAAAACTTAATTCTCCACTTCTTTCCTTGTAAGGTAGAAGTAGTAAAAGCTACTTGGTTAGAGTTGAACTAGAGCCCAGAGTAGCTTAGGAACTCAGCAGGATTTTGTTGGACTAAAAGGTTCTGATATGGTTATAAGGTTATTTCAAAAAGACAAATGGTCCATAATAATCCAAGCCAAAAAGTGGGTACTGATCTCTTTACAACTCTCCAAATAGGTCTAAGGGCCAACATCCTCAATCTCAAAGCAAGATGGTCCTTATGGTTCCCGTATGAGAAATGAGATACAAAGGGAAAGCATTTTGTATCTCTGCACATTAAAAAAAAATTTAAAACAGCTTCTGAACAATGTCCAGCAAGAAGTTTGAGCACTTACAAGATGATGTGCCGGGGATGCATCTATGAACAACGTATTTCAGTTTCAACAAGTATAGTACAACCACGACATCTCCACAAACGAAATCATAAGAGAAGCACGGAGCTGGAATAACCCAGCTGTGGTAGGATGCACGGACTTCATTGACCAGCTGAGGGGTTTGTCAACAGTTCAAGTGATTTTTTGAGGTAGTCTACAGCAATAGAAACATCATCAAATGCCAGAGCCCCAACAGCAAACCTCGCCGCCTTGTGTGCTTCAGCAATTTTATCTGGTGGAGGTTGGTAATTGCTGTCGTATTGATATGTTTTGGCAGGAGGCACTGCAGCTACAGCTGCACTCCCATTTCTCTCACTCGAGTTGTATTGACTGTTTGATGGACAATTAGCTGCGGTAGATGGTGGCGAGGTGGAATAAGAAGCACCAGACTCTTGATAGTACGAAGGGTGATGTGATGGTGCAGCAGGTAGGCTGCTCTCTGTAAAGCTGGGATACGACTGGAAATTGGGATATGAAGAGGGAATGTCTTGAGAAGGATAGTGCTTTGGCAAGTGTGATTGGTTTTCTTGCGGGTAAGGTTGATGCTGATACGACTGAGAGTATGAAGAACTTTCGTTTCTGCTATTTGATGGAGGTTGCAGGAAATTATGAGAAGAATGATCTTCATTAGAAGGATAATAATCAGTAGGATATGAAGGAGGAGATGGAGGGACGTGTGAAGGAGGTGCTGGTGGGATGGGTGCTGAATGTGACTGTGTATTTGCAGTATACTGTACATAGTCATATAACCGAGGGGAAGAATCTGATTCCGGCGCAGGTTTGATGGCTGGATCAGCTCTACTAGGTTCAAAATCCTGCATAAATGCTATAGTCAGATTTTCCATGATAGCCAACAACTATTAAATCCCTTGACGGTGTAAGAAAGGAACTGATAATTAGTGTTTCAAGCACTATCTTAGCCTGCATGTAAAAAAGTTTAGCTCCTGATCTACTGAAACACAGCCAAGGAAAATTTTCAAATATTAACTTGCCTTGAATTGCCAGCAGGGAAAAAGTACAAACCAAAAATAGCATCTAAATTCTTAACAACAAACAAACTTAAGACTGATCCTTTTTAACATTTTTATAGAAGCATGGTCTGTCCTTATAAATGGAAAAGTTACGGAGAGCCACTTGATGATCATGCTGATACACCTACCACAATTTTAAGTGAAGGGAATATGCTTAATCAACTAAATATAGATTGCGGCAGGCTTGTGAGTTACATATTTAAGTGAAAGATTATTTTTCACTTATCTATAAGTTACTAAAAACTGAAAGAGGGATCATCCTTTTAAATTTTTTTTTTCAAGAACGATAAAAAGTTACGACGAAAATGAAACACGATGTACTAAAAAGTGGGGCAATAGAGATACCATAAAAATCAACCAAAATTCTCAAGTTAGTGGCATGAACACAAAGAAATTTTGGGTCCCTTAGGGTTCGAAATCTATCAACAGTGTAAATTACTCTGAGCATGAACCATACATATTCACCACTTTGTGCAGTGAAGAGCTTCGAAATATCACTTTCACCACCAGGAGGGCCTGGAACAGGCTTCCGTCCTTCTTTCAAAGCTTTTCTTATATCTGCTGCCTTCCATGCTGCATACTTCTGTTTCTGCTCAAGCTGTTGATGAATAAAGAAGTCAACAAGCAGGGTAAATTTTGTTAACAACAAACAGATTAAACATATGGGGAAAAACAAACAGGGCAAACAAAGTCTACATGGACATAAAAACGATGTTTTTTCAAACTTACAAGACCCACAAGGTCGCAGGAAAAAACTGTAATTGCATTGTAAGACCCCCACACTCCCAACCCAACCCCCAGCGCAAAGAAGAGAAAAAGTTAGGAAGACAGCCAAGTGAAAGAATCCTGATTATTGTCGTGGTATGATGGAACTCACATCAGGCTGGAGTTCACCGAACTGATTAAGGATCTCAAAAAAGATACTTGCAGCATAAAATGTCTTTGCAGTATTCCTGTAAAACACAGACAGCTAATGTGAAGAAATTCCGAATCATCAGTAAAGAAAAGAGCTTTGCTAACACATCAACATTCGCAGCATGCAAGTGATGGATCCATGTTTTTTCAATCAGTACGGCCTACTCAATATGTTGTACAGAAGTACTATGATACAACCAAAGTCAGAAAATAGCCACGGATTATATTAACTAAAGAGAGAGGGTAGAGTCACCCAAAATTCCAGCAAATAAATTTGGGCCAGCTAAGAGTAAAATTGCTAAGTTATCATTATAGAAGCCACAAAAGAGTTAAAACTAAGCATTTCAATATATACGTTATGCGGCACGTGGATAAACCAGATAGAGCAAACTGAGTGCTACCAGATAGAGCAAGCCTATGACCATTGATTTCAATTAAGAAAAGTGCAATAATAAAAAAATCATGCGGTGTAATTTAAGTAACTCTTACAAGTCTGCTCGTCCCGCTCGATCTTGTTTGTCTGCCTTGGCAAAAACATTCAAGGCAAATCCCTCCAAATGCAAATGATCATCAGGCCCCAACTTCACTGACATCTTATCCTATAGAAATATAGAAAATAAAAAAAAAGATTCAAGAGAACAGAAAGAAGACACATTAACATTAACACTGAGGTAAATCACCAGCTACGAGCTCATGATAACCATTATGAAATAACCATTACAAAGATCTACTTTAATTTAGCCTGATCAATAGATTGGTCACTCTAAAAGAGGAACATTTGGCCGATCCCAACCTTAAGCCAAAACATGTTGAAGTACAACATAATAAATAAGTTTATATAGACATCAAAATTCTCTATACATCACAATAAAAGATATCCTACCTGAACGTTTTCTAGTGTCTACTCCCTGAGAAACAAATTGTTTATCATATGGAACTCAAGGATAATATCTTAAGTTTAAGTTAAAACAAGAAATGCAAATGGCCATCCATGTCGACATCCTCAATTTCTACTACTTGCAAAAAGGGCTAGCTATTCTTCAAACTATCATAGTATTCTTTCTGAAATTTTCTTTTACAGCTCGCGCACCAAAAGTTTCTAATCATTTAATCTTACATCCAAGTGATATCCCAGAAAGAAAAAAAAAAGAAGAGAAAAATCAATCACTCAATCAACTACAACTCAATCCCAAACTAGTTGGGATCAGATACATGAATTCTTTATATCCATCCTGCCTAAATTGAACCTATTTCATTCCAACACTAGTAAATAGTTTATCTACTATGGGCCAAAAAAAGAAAATAAGAGAAAGAAGGAGGAACCTTTTCAAGTTGCTTCATAAGGGACACAAGGAGGGAATTTGTGGTTTTTGTACGATCACTTTGAGGAATCTTCAATCCTCGCTCCATTGCATACAATCGACCTGCACAATATTTGCATAGATAGTCCTTTAACATACAGCTTTGAACCAATCGATCACAAACTAG
>JACEIK010000386.1:142097-153435 GCA_018107945.1 Datura stramonium | reverse complement strand
AGTCTTCCCATAAAAAAAACCGAGGCCATAAGAAAAACTGACCTATCAATCGCATACAATCGACCAACACATTATTTGAGTAAATAGTCCTTATATAATCACACTTATATAATCAATCACAGACCAGTTGGCTCAGCTATATAAATTCTCTGTAATTATTTTTTTTTTTTTACAACTGTTTGGCCAGCTTGTGTCTGTTCCATAAGGAAGTTTTGAAATCTTAATTGTATCCTTCTTTCCGCAGGACCTCAACTATTCCACTTAGTAAGTACCTGATATAACTTTTCTCTATCAATCCCATACAATCGACCTGCACATTATTTGAGTAAATAGTCCTTATACAATCACACTTATATAATCAATCAATCACAAACTAGTTAGCTCAACTATATAAATTCTCTGTAATTACTTCTTTTTATAACGGTCTCAGACAGTTTGCTCGCACCTCAACTATTCCACCTAGTACCTGCTACAATTTCTCTATAATCATTATGCTAGATTCTGGGCATACACACTCATATTACACACATATACATACAAATCCCAATGGAATAAAAAGAAACTAGGTGATTTTTTCCTAATGTGGACAGATTTATCCGGTATCTACGCTGGTAGAAGGTTGCAGTTAATCCTGCACAGGTGCCGAGGTACACGAAGCTGACATGAGTAACACAGTTATAAAAGGAAAAAGGTTTAACATACATAACGCATGAGAGAGAACTCATAAAACCCAAATTTGTGATGATTTAAACGAATTTAGGGTTTAAAGATGTCAAAATTGAGGCGAAAAAAGACGTACAATAATAGGCAACAAGGGGTTCGTGCTTCTGCAACTCATCAGCGCGTTGAAGGTAAGGAAGTAATAGCTTTGCTGGTTCGTTCTCCTTCGACATCGTCACAAATTCAGCTCAAATAGCAGAATTTTTTTCAATATTTGGCGGAAGATCTGAGTTATGTTGAAAAAAGAAAAGCTCAAATTTTGACTTCTCCGTGAGGTTGACGATAAAGGACGTCGGTTTGCGTTTTTGGCTGAAATCGATTGTAATTAGTAAAAGGGCAATTTTTAGTAGAGAATTTGACGCGGATGAGCTATTTTTAAGTTTTAATTGTTTAGGGTAAAATACTATTTTATCAAGTAAATAATATATTATCAATTATAATAAAATCGTAAGAAAAATACACTTTTTTGAATGAGCGTTACATACTATTTTTTCGTCGTTATATCATTTGGATAGATTATATATTTTTTCGTCGTATATAATGTCACATATTAACAGTTTGAAGAATATAAACTTAAAAGAAAAGTAGCATAGGAGATAAAACTACTATAAAAAGGTAGATTTAAAAATAAAATATAATTATCAGATAATAAAAAAAAAAATAACAACGCGATTACACAAAATGAAATTACGTAATGATAAATTTAACGATACGATATAAAAAAATTAAGTAACAATCAAAAACAAAAATTATATCTAACAACACAATAGATAACAACCATCCAAACAAAGCTTAAGGGATTAAGCTCCGATCGTCTCCATTTTAGGTTCTAATCTTTTGCATTTTTTCTACCTCACTAAACACACCCAAAGTTGTAAACTCCATTAAGAGCTCCATTGACAACAATTAAAATTTTTTGAAGTTTTGAATTCGAAAATCATATTTTGCAAAATTGTTATTATTTGGTCCGTATGTTATTGAAATTGATTGAGAATATCTTTTGGAGCTTATATGTCAATTTTAAGATAGCTTGGTGAATAGTTAAGTTGATTTTGGTTGAAATTTTAAATTAAAACTCGAAAAAGAAAAAGTAAAGTTATATGTATTTTGTTTGTCGAGTGTATGTTAATTGTGTGTCTGATGTATGAACAAGTATACAAAATACATAAAAAGGGCATACAAAAGACACACAACAACATAATTGTATGTTTTTTTCTATGCAATAAAATATTTTTGCCGGATTGTATATATTTTGTAAAAATTATTGTTACTTTTTGAAAAATAGATTATCCCGCTAAATCGGATAATTTTACCTCTAATTTTTTTTATCTCTAGGTAAAACTCCCTTTTTTTAATTATATATATGTTATTTGGGGACAAAGATACGATAAATTCAGTCAAAATATGAGAACTCGAAGCTACAAACATTCAAAAACCTATATAAAATTATATGAATTTACCGCTTGCACTTCGGATCGTTATTCGTAGCATTATAAGAAGAATTATTAAGTCGCGGTGACATACTTTTAATCACATAATACTTCAAACGCACCACTCTAGTACGATGAGCCACATCATCGTCAATCGTCCTGTGTACTAATCTTTACCGTATAATAAGAAAGTATTTTTTTTTTAATTTCTTATATACACAGGACAAAGTGTTGCGTATCTGAACTCTCCCCATTTTCTTTTTCTTTCAAATTATTGTTTTGGAATTAACATTCTTAATTGGTTCACCAAAATGTTTTCTCTTTCAAATTACTGTTTGGAATTATCATTCGTAGTTAAGTTCTATTAGAATTCTAATATTCATCAAAAAAGTAAAATCAACATATAAGCAATGAGCTGTAGCCTTGTAGTAGTAGGTATCCCATTATCTTGTCCAGATTTAATTTTTCTCTTAGCCTGCAAAACACATTAGAAAGTTAAATCGCATTAGGCAAGCCCCGTGCAACGAGCTCGACTGAGAAATTTGCATAGTATCTTTACACCATAATCTCCAATTAATTAATAATATTAATTTAATAACCACTCATCAACCAAAAATGCTCAAAGGAAAGTCTCAATATGTGAGACTAAATAATAGGAACAAGAATACAGCCATATTCCATATTATACACCTCTTACACTGAAGATATGCAGTGGTAAATTGAATCCCCTTTGCCGAAAAATCGTACTGCACAGATAGGGTGAAAACAAATTATTTTGGTTATGTACGAACTGTAGTGGTAAATGGGATGCAAAAATCGCCTTCGATCACAAGTTCAAATCATATCTGTGTCACAGTGTGTGATCAGTATTATTTGAATCCCCTTGTATGAACTTCTGGCTTCGTCACTGCAGATATAACTCGGTACTCTTAAGGTTCTAATTACTCGTATGGGTTCTTAAAATTTTTGAGAAGTTCAGGGATGTCATAACCAAGCATGTCATCAACAGATTGTATCAACTTGGGTTTCAATTTCTCAAACTTGTCAATGCTGTAACCACTCAGAACTTCTCTAAATTGTTCAACATTTGGAAAATCCCCAGCTGGCAAATGGTGTTCTTTTTGAATCTGTTTGGAAGAATGAAAACATTAAGACATTTAGAGGAATCTGACATAGGTGCAGCAACATTATTGGAGAGTTCGAGCAACATAGTAATAAGTCCATATAGAGTTGGTGAATAAGAGGTGATAGATACCTTTACGAATTCATCTGCCAAGTTATCGATCAGTCTTTTCTGGGTCTTTGCTTTGCCCATCATAGCAGGCATCTCCTTTTTCAGGTGACTAATGATATAAGCATGTATCTTGACAGCTCTAGCACGTTTAACGAATTCATTTATCTGTACACAACCAAAAACCTGGTTTTCAACCTTGTTTAAAGTAAATCAGAAGCACAATATCCTATTCATCAGAGATTGTGAACTTACACGACGATCGCAAGCCTTCTTTGGTATGTTTTTCAGGTCTGTAAGGAGATCATCTTGTTCCTTTTCAAAAAGATCTTTCCCCAAAGGCCCCGTGAGATCCTCATTTATAGGTTTGTCGTTAAATGATCTGTTAAAGCCAAAACATTCATAAGAGTTATGTGGAACTACAAAAAGAAAACAAAAAGAGCAGCCCGATACATGAAGCATCCTGTTCTGGACTGGAAAAGCAAGAGCACCTTAACACAAGGTAGTAAGAAACACGCTAGATCCATGAAGGAAACATGAAGTATCATAAGCTATGTTGCTCGGGCTCTCCGAAAATGATGCCGCACCCAAGTCGGATCCTCAAAAATGCATTATTTTTGAAGGATCCGACATGCGACTTTTTTAAAGAGTCCGAGCAACATGGCTCATAAGGTATAATGTGAAACCTACTTGCAGATCTATATAAAAGTCCAAATGAGTAGTCTAGATTTCATCTCTCCGTCAATAGTGGGAACCAAAATGAAGAGTTAGTTCACTATATTTCAAGCCAAAATGGAACAACTTGGATATTTCTATTTCATACTATTATTTTGTGCAGCTTAATCACATTTATGTAGCTATAATACACTCTTCCAAATCGATTATGAATTGATTGAAAAATAAAGATCGTACCCTATGTAGACACGTGAAACTTCAGGGGTATTCAGAACTTTCCCCAAAGACCACATCAATGCTCCATAAACCCTCATAAGCTGCAACAAGGGCCAATAAATAAAATAAATTTTGCATAGTATATAAAGAGGTGGCAAACACGAATGAACGAAAATGTAAAATGTCTTAATAGTCTATAAAGAGGTTGTGAACAGGAATGAATGAAAATGTAAAATGTCTTACTTGTTGGGTATCAACTTGATCAGCCTTGTTCAATACCACCCGTATCTTATCATCATGACCTTGAAGAGATGCAATCACGCGTTTGAATTCATCGCTAATGTCAAGTTTGTGGGGATCAAACAATAGCAGAATGAGATCACACCTAGCAGCAAACCAGGACGTCACCCCCGTAAACTCATAGCTCCTCTGTGTTCGTTGCTTTTCCCCTGATAAAACTCCGGGAGTATCAACAAATGTGATATTCTCTAACAGCTTTTTGGACATCAGAGAGAAGAAAGGCTTCAGTTTCTGTAAAAATTACTTTCATTATATAGTATGAGTAACAAAGAGTCCATTAACTCACAGGATGCGGCATTTGAGAACACTCAAACTTTGACAAAAATGATGTTCCAAAAGTTGTCAGACCACTAAATGGCATATCTGCTTGAACGGCTATTGTATTACCTGGGATACTTCTTTCATCAGGTCCGTTCTGTATAATACACAATGAAAGTCAGAGGAGGATCTGCTTAAACAGAAATATTTTCAAGAATGGTTATGTGATTCTCCTTCCCTACTGAATGTCTCTGTAAACTGGCAAAACTAACAAAAAGCATTCAAGTGTTAACTCCTTAATGTGATAAAATAGGATTATATGGTAGACCGGATAGTTAAACACAGTAGTTTATATATATCGAAAAGTAAACTGTTATAGAATCCTAAAACTTCGTCTTAAGTAAGTTTATACTATTTTTCCGGAACAACTTTAACAAAAAGGATTCAACCAGTCAGTAAAAATCAGATAGGTGAAAGTACCATGACGACAACGAATCTGTCTGTTGTAGGTTCTGGTCCAATATGAGCACCTATAGACATAAAAGAACCATAAATGTAAATGGAGAACCGTCAAATGCACAGACAAAAGCATATACACAAGCAAAAAAAAAATTCTTTTTGGCTAACCTGGATAACTGGTTCTGAGTAAATGCTTTATGAAGGTCGTTTTACCAGTGGAGTATTGACCCAAAAGCATCACCATTGGTTTGGCATCAAAATCACTATTTGCCTACCAACACAGCATAATAAAGAAGTTAATTCAGCTATGTGTATCTTCGTCCTCATGATACAGATAAGAAAGATAACGTAGTTGAAGGGGAAGAAATGAGATTAGTTCGTTTCCTATTTGTTTAATAAGCATAGCTAAACTGAAAGGCTGCACCTACTAATAAAGGAGAGACAAAATCACCGAAGTGATATGCAACTTCCAGTGGCTTTAGTTTCTTGATGTACAACTTCTTCAGTCCATCGATTATTGATGTGACATAGTTTGAAGGAACCTGAAGGAAACATGAAAATGACCAAGCATCATCCCAGGAGCAAAATCAGAAATCAGCAATGAACATACCAATGGAATGCTAGGAGACATTCCCATGTAATAATTTCAACAGATAGTTTACGACATCAAAGCAGACAACACTTATCATTGACAGACGAGGACAGCGATAATTACTTACAAGTTAGCTTCATTTAAATTAAAATTATCAAATGAAGTCCAACTTGTAAACTGTTGGAATTTTGTTTAGGGCATTTTAATATTATAAAGAAAATATTTATTTTTCACATTCATGATGATGAATGTGACCTTTCCATAACCTCTATTTCATTATTCTACCTAATTATGCCTTGTAACCTATGTAACCTCTAAGACATAATTCTCCCATTACTTACCCACTTTATGACGCACATTTTTCCAATTCATTACAAGAAAAAATTCTTCACTTATAAATAGTGGTAGTCTTATCTTGCATTGGAGTAAGAAGAAAAAAGACAGAGCGAAAGAAAGTGAGTAAAAAAGAGAATTTTTATTTAGCTAAAGGAAGGTGTTCTTTTTGTGAAGCTTTGAACTCAACTCTTGTCCAGAGTTTCTTGAGTCATACAGTGTTGCTGGACTGTTGTATCCTGGAGGGGACAAGTCGAGAAAATTACTGTTGGACCGGTAAAGTTTTGCTGCAGTGAGCTTGAATCTCTTTAAAGAGAGCGAGATATCCGCTCCTCAGCCTGAAGATATTTATTTTCTTCATTTTCGTTTTTTCAATTGTAATTGTAATTTCACCAACATAAACTGTCAAAGTTATATATAGAATATCATAGTTTAAAGTTTGACAGTCATCTTAAGACATCGCATAACAGAAGTCTGTCACGGAATTTGGAGTGAAGAGTGCGGATAGGTACTCCTAGGAAAGGATACAATATAGACAGGTAAAATATGAAGCATGGCATCTGATGCAAAAGACGGAATCCCTGGAATAAAGTTAGTACTCAGAATTTACAGCAAGCAAGCATCTGAAAATTGCATTAGCTAAGAAAAAGACAGCACAAGATTTGCGAGTTTACAGCAAATGGAGATGATAAATGAGAGAAGGTGCTTGAGATGGTTTGGTCACATTTTACGCAGACCTCCAAATGCACTTGTTGATAGGTGTGAAACCATGATGATTGAAGGTGTTAAAAAGGACAAATGAAGGTAAAATCACAGGGAAGGAAGTTGCTTCAAAAGACCTACAATCTCTTGAAATCCATGCAGGCTTAGTGCAAAATCGGCATAATGGAAGAAAAAAAGATAATATCAGTACCAATAACTAGTATGGAGGTTTAGTCATGTTAATACATTTACACTAAGCCCAACGTCCGTTAAAATTATTCTGGTTTGTTAGGCATTTGTGTGCCACTAGAAATGTTCATAATTTCTAGTGTTAGAGAACCTATTGAATTGATACGGGTCAAAATGGAGCAACATGGTTGGTGAAGGTTCATATAGCCGATCCCACTACCTTGGTATTGAGGCATAGTGGTGAATAAAAGAAAAAAGACAATAACCACACTCACCTTCTTTGCAGATTTTGATGATGGAAACCAATTAGGTCGTGAAGATACCACAAGACTGCCTGCTTCTCAAATCAATTAATTAGATGCAGAGACTCCATCTACTTCCCCTTACGAATTTCCCGAAAACGTTAACGAACAAAATAAAAAGATCTTCTTGCATGTAGTGAAGTAACATTACCATTATGCTCAGGTGTCCATTTTGCCACACGCTTCTTCTTCTGTAAAACATTTTAAGTTAACAGTTGAGCAATAAATAAAAAAAGAAAGAAAGAAAGTGAATTTAGCATACTTACAGCTAGAAGTCCATCCAGACCTTCCATTGTAGGTAGCTGCAAATTCTCAAAGTCAACTGCATTGGATTGAAATCATTCTAATTATAAGACCAGTATAAGAGAACAAATTCTGCTTGCTAAAGAAAGCCAATGCAAGGGATGACAAACAATCAACTAATATTTAGATTAAAAGTTGACCACATTCAGCAGAAGGTGCAAGTAGCACGTGTTGAGGATAAAATAAGAGAAGATCACTTGAGATGGTTTAGTCATGTCTTGGTGAGTGAAGGCGTTAAAGGCGGACAGGTAAACCTAAAATCACATAAAAGGAAGTTGTCATGAAAGACCTCTAATGCAGACTTAGCATTAGACTTTAGTCTTGTTAGAGAACTTTTAATAATAACATTATTATTATTAATACTATTATTTGGATATGTTTGACTTATTTTTAACTTTTATTTTATGGTATGATGATGATATGAGCTGAACTGAACTTAAATGTAGAAGTGAGAATTTATATAGCCGATCCCAACTTGTTCGAAACTGAGGCGTATGTTGTTGTAGCAGTGATGTGACAACTGACATTATTACTAGCATATACTGTTTAGACATAATTGAAGCTACACTACTTACCTTCAGCATTTAAGAGATCACTTGTCACTGCATGGCCAGCTTGAGCCAAAGAGACCAACTACATAGTGAAACGCAAAGAAGATCTGCATTTTAGAGGGGAATAAAATTAACTATAAAGGTGAAATGGGAGTCCAGACAAAGAGCTGGTACCTGCATCGCAGTAATAAACTCCTTAAAACCGAGAAATCCTTGCCGTTTCGAATCAGCAATTGCCCACACCTTAGGAAAAACAGAGAAGTAAAACTACTTATTGATGTTTAACCAGTAAAAGCAATTTGCAGTAACTCCGAAGAATCGCAGAACACACAAATATAACCGTTAATTGATTAAAGTAGCTACTAAATGCATAAAAAGTACAGTAATAGGGCACCTGCATCATCTTAATCATAACAAAAGACAGTAAAGAAATGCAAATACAACTCCTATTCTGGAAATATTCAAATTGGTATTTAACATGACGTGTTGTAACCCTCTCTCAAGTGACTAAAAAGTTAGTGCTAATTTTAGGTGCAAGCAGAGGAGAGAATGGCCCAATTCTTTTTGCCCAGATCGTGCAGTATAACTCTGTCCCTACCTTGAAGGAAACGAGCCAGCGAACGCGCACACACATATATATACATTCATACATATTGCTTGATGTTGCAATATATGTGAGATAACCAAGCCTAATACAGAGTTATACAAGTGCAACAATTAAAAATACTAAGAAAATTACAAAGAAACATCGAAGAAGTATAGGGCTTGTTTGAAAAGAATTAAGCACAGAAAATGAACCTGCTTGAGAACTTCATGAGACAAGTTTGACATTGCAAGGAAGTTGGTGACATCCTTTCCGATGAGACGTCCATCTCCATCTGTGATACCATTAGTTTCATCAAATGTTAAATTTGAAGTATTTTGAACGCATGATTGCAATATTACATTGTGTTCATTTCTAAAAACACTTGAAGGTCGAACCGTCCAAATTTAAATTTTGAATTCGTCTCTGCGTGCACATATTTAAATAATAATGATGAGAGAGCGAGCGAGTGAGTGAGTGAGAGAGAAGACCTGAATCAATAAAACAAAACCATTCTTGATAAATCTTCTCGTTCCCTTTGGAGCAACGATTGATGGTACAAGTATCAAACTCCATTCTTCACTGAGCCAAGTTGTTTGTTCTTCTTTCGAACAAGCCAACACCTTCTTCTTTGTTAGAGGCCCCCCACTCTATTTCTCATTCTTTAAGGGGAAGATCCAACTTAGTTTGTTCTACCACTGTTGAAAACATAATTAAGTATAAAAAGAAGAAAAAAAAAAGGAATAACGGACACATAATTAAATCAGTTAAACTAATGTACCACAACATAATTAACTAATGTATCTTAAACTCTAACAAAATATGGTAGCACAACAAGCAAAAGTTTTGTGTTCGATTCACCTCATTATCCACAATCAGAAAAAAAAAATTCATGTATCCATGAAGAAAATCAGGCCAACTGTCCCCCACACCCCTCTCTCTATATACCCCCTCTCTCTCTATATATATATATCATGTACTTTGGCCATGAAAAAAGTTGAGCAAATACACAAGAGGACCTATTGAAGACATAAAAATGTAAATTATAAAGGAGTACTTTTTGTAAAAATTTAAACTTTTGGATGGAATGATCCCACAATTCAACTCAAATGTGATTAAATAGATATACAATGAATTTGAGTAATGCCTTCTAAGGTTGGGTAAGGTCTGCCTACAACCTATCCTTCTCAGACTCCAATTGTGGGATTATTCAGACACAAGTATTCAATTAGTTTGGACTTGTTTAGTATTGAATTGGAACCAAGACAAGAAAAAGTTCTTCTTTTGAAGAAGCTCGTGCTTATTTTGTTGAAATAAGGACAAATGGTGGGTATGTTATTGTTGTTGTATGGTGAATTTGAGTGATAGAATGACAATGTAGAATTAGATCAATAGAAGGATGAAGCTGGATAGTTTGTTTTTTTTTTAAAAAAAAAAATGTATATTGAAGAGTAGAAAAACAATTTGCAATGTTGAATGAACTATTCTTTTGTAAGAAAATTTCTAAACAACAATGTATATGAATTTTGATGTTTTTGAATGAATAATAGAAAAACAGGGAGGGCAAAATTTTGTAAGGATGAAATCATGCATGCTCACTCAAGATGCAGTGGGAGGGATGAAATGTCTTCACCTTTAATGTTATCAGATTCAAGCCCGTAAATGAAAAAACTCCTAGTTAGAGGGTTTCTCCCTCTTGAATGGGCCCTCTACACAACCCGAATATGTGAATTTCAAATATCACATAAAAAAGGGATCATGCATGCAACGGATTAGTCCTTACAAAGATGAAGCCTATAGGGTTTTCATATGAAAAAAAACCCTCCACCCATAATAATGTCACATTCGAACCCTTAGCACTACCCTTTTCAACAGGACGGGCCTTACGCAGCTCCATTCATTGATAGATCTCGTGGATTTCGAATCTCAGAATTTTTTTCGTTTTGTTAAATGCTTTTTGTTTGTCTAAGCATACCCTATCGTGCTAATAAGGTGCCTTTTCTTATTTTGAAAGCACAAGACAAAAAATTTATTTTTATTATAAAACAAAAAAATCAAGCTCGCAACATATTAATTCTTACAAAAATGAAACCATTTAGGTATCAGATACGAAAAAACCCTCCAATCTTAATGATGTTATATTCGAGCTCCGAAAACGAAAAAGTTCTTCTAAAAATAAATGGGCCCTACACAACCCTAATCTAAATTGATTGAATTGATACATTTCCAATAACAAATATTAAATGAAAATTTTAAAAAAAAACATGCATACAAAGGATTATCCTTACAAAGATGAAGGCTTTATTGGGGCTTCAATATGAAAGAATTGCTCTCTATTTTCTCCGTGCTTTCTCCCCTCCCGCTGTATATGTTTGTTGTATTTATCAAATTAAGGAGATCAACAAACGAGAGGAAAAAAATGGAGTTTAGAAAAAAGACGAACAAGCCTTTATTTGAATTTGATCTAACTTTTTGTCTGAAAACAAATATATAT
>JACEIK010000386.1:106379-119315 GCA_018107945.1 Datura stramonium | reverse complement strand
CTTTCAGAATGATTTGATAGGTTGTCTATAGTATTTGCCATAGTCTTTTCAGTTCTGTTAGTTATTTTCCTGTACTGCTTTGGACTGTGTTTTTTTCTTGAGTTGAGGGTCTATTGGAAACAGCCTCTCTACCTCCAAGGTAGGGGTAAAGTTTGCTACACTCTACCCTCCCGAGACCTCACTTTGTGGGATTGCAGTAGATGTCTTGTTAGGAGAGATTGTATGGTTGAGTGAGTTAATAGCGATAAGTCTTCTCTCATTAAGTTAAATAATATATTTGTCTTTTCATCAATTCCAAAATTTTCTCCTCTGTGTATAACTTTTTTCATGTTTATGATGATTTACTTTCTAATTCAACTCAAACTCTAAATTATCTACTTACTCCATTTCGTTTTATATGTCTTAATTTGACTATGCACGGAGTTTAAAAAAGTGAAGACTTTTGAATCCCGTGGTCTTAAACTAAAGATGTGTGTATTGCACTAAAATGTCCTTTGAATCTTCTAGTTTTAAATGTCATGTACGATGTTGGATTTAAAGAGTTATTTAAATTCAATGTGTCTTTATTAAATGAGCCAAAAAAGGAAGTAAGACATAAATTAAAACGGAGGGAGTATTTCTTTTTGTCACATTTGATTGATCTATGCATTAAAAAACAAGTTCTTTTGTGTTTCATCTTTTTTAACTAAGAAACTCTTGAGGCAAGTTTTGCAAGGTTCGATAACTTGATGGAAAATGGACTCACTCGTCTACCCTTTTCCACTTAAATGCCATGTTTTTGTATAGAGGGAGAGTTCGATAACGTGACATGTATCTAACCTACACATCACATGTTGCGCTCCCACCACTTGATCAAAGCCATGTGGATTTCTTTAGTGTCTCATTATCGTATGAATCTTATGAATAAGTTTAAGGACCTTTTAATATATTTTGGCTTTAGATCATCAAGTCCGTTTAGTCACCCTACTGATATGCAATAAAAATTGCTTTGAAGATTCTATGTACGTATAATGTGATAGAATTTGCTGTTTGATGCAGTTATTGAATCAAATAGTGTGTGAATTGCCTCCTGAGCATCCTGTTGCCAATGTTAGACCTCTGCGTGATTCGCTTGGTCACACTCCCCTTCAGGTATGGTTGCAATGAGTTTCTAGTTTATGCATATTTTAATTTTTTTACCATTCTTCATTTCCTCTTGGTGACAACAATAATCTTAGAAAAGATAGCACTTCTTCTTCACCTCATTTTTTACACATTTACAATTATGCAATCGTTTAATTTTTGGGGCAGAAACAAGTTGGGGTGGGTTGTATAAATCTATGTTGCTTCATTTAAGTTCAACTCATATCATCATCATACCAAATAAAACAAGAGTAAAATATAGGCTGAACACATACAGGGAAGTCTAAGCTTGACACAAATTTTCACTTAGACACCTCAAGTAGATTGTGTACCTATTAAATACTTCGTGTCAATTCTAGGTGTCTGTGTATGACTTTAGCCTAAAAAATAAGTTTTCATATATATACACACACACAATAAATAATAATAATAATGATATTAGAAATTCTCTAAGACTCTAACAAGTCTAAAACTTATTCCTAGTTAGTAGATATCACGTATATGGATCCTTTTCTCCCATTGTCCTATCTTTAGCTAAGTCCTTATTGATTCCAATTATTTGTAGGTCTTTCGAGAGAATGTCCTTCCATGTGATTTTAAGATTACCCCATTAGTTTCACACTTACGGACAATAGCATCTATAGGTCAACGCAGGACATAGAGTGAACTATCTCAAGCGATATTCTCTCATTTTATTCTCTATGCGTCCTACTGAAACTTTCTGGCAAATGTGGTCATTTTTAATTTTATCTAATTTGCAGGATCCCACATCCATCTTAGCATCCGTATCTTTGTAACACTCATGTTGTGGATATGTTAGACTTCAGTAGCCCAACATTCACTACCATATAACATTACCAGTCCTTTTTTAAAAATAAAAAATAAAAAATAACCGTGGTATCCGGATTACATTACTGGTCTTATAGCTGTACTATCCCATAACATCCCAATAACTAATATGATATAAATATTGAAAAAGGAACTAGTGTGATAACAATGCAAATTATGTTTTCCTTAACTGGAAGTTAATGTCATTGAGATGAATGCAGGTTCTTGCCGGTGCATTGCTGGGGTGTGTAGTGCCATTTCTGCTGAAAAGCTCAATCTAGAGTTTTAACTTTTATCATCTCCCTTCAAATACTCGGTAAATATCGAAAAGGTTCCAAGCGAATAAAGCTGGAATCAACATCACTACCAAGCCACACCAGGTAACAAGGGAGAGTTTCATGGGAATTTATCCTTCCTTGACCTTGTTGGATAAAGGTAAGGGGGTTTGAGGGTGGAAATGGTGAATGTTGTTCATGATTGTGACTTAATCACCTGTACTTGTTTGGTTTATTATCCAACTTGCAAGTTGTTGTTATTATTATTATTATTATTATTCTTTTATAATTGCTGAATACTAGGGTTACTTATGGATCAATCTTCAAAATGAATGAGGATCTGAGACGAAAACGACTGTACTATTGATACATTTTACAACTTTCATTTGTCTGATGTATGGCCTTAAGCCGAGGGTCTATTGGAAACAACCTCTCTGCCTCTGAGGTAGGAGTAAGATCTACGTACACTCTACCCTCTCTTGAACCAACTTTGTGAAATTAGAGTGTATCTGTTGTTGTATTTGCCTGATGTATGGAGATTTGTTTTCATGAACAATGTAAAGCAACTCGAAATTTGCCATAAAATCAGAAGCAGCTGAGAGGATTGAAGAATTTTTCTTTAATAAGTGAGGAAAGTTCAGATTTTGCAACTTGGGGAGTTAAATGGCTTCTTGTTATGGAACAGTATATCGTAGCAAGTTGGGCGACCACAAAAAGGTAATGGACATTTTTTTTTCTTTCCATCTATTAGTGAGAACCCCTACTGACCTGATTAATTCAGTTCTTGTTGCCCTGGGTAGATCCACTAAGAGGGTAAAACACTCTTTACCAAGATTTTTCTGAGAGGACGCGAGATCTCTAATTAAGAGTAGAGAGATTTTAATCAAGATAGATATAGTTCGGATCAATTCGAAATTCAAATCGATCTGAATTTTTTGGATATTTTGTTTGAATATTTTGATCATGGATTGGATTTCGGATTTTATTTTAAAATTTATGAATTTTGAATTGGATATCGGATTTAACACATATCCGAAAATTCGAAATTTTACACTTCCGTGCTAAAAAATAATAAGTCTAATTTTCAAAGGTCCAATAATTAGTACCCTACGGCCATACCCATTATAGTATTAAGTCCAATATGAAATTTTCTACTAAATCAAATGTGATAAAGGATCTTTTTCACATCTCACTCTCAAGCCGCCAATGAGTATGTAAAGCTTAATATGCGGCATGAGCGAAAAGATGACCTCAATCCTTGTAACCATAGAAAATTATATATTCTAAATAACAAACTATTAGGTGAATTGAGTTTGTTAAGTGTTATAGCCTGCTTTAAAAGCTCAAAAGTCAAAATTAAAAATCTGAAATATCCAAAAAATTTCATATCCAATCCGACAATCGGACGCCCACCCCTAATTCTAATAATCCTACCACACCCTCTCCGGTGGTAATGAATATAACCACTCAAAAGCAAGAGATGTGGAGTCTTTACTACCTTTGAAATAGAAGTGATTTACATGCATATATTTGTTCAATTGGACATTCTATTATTAATAATACTAAACTAGAGCCATGATCAAGTGTGTCGGGTAAATCTTGAACTTAATAAGAATTAGTGATGAACCACAAGATGACAAATTATAACATGCACATAAAAGTGAAAGGACGTGGAAAGGAACATGGATCAGGAAGGAATTAGCTGTAACGCAGAAAAAAAAAGAAATGGAGAAAGAAAAGGATATTCTCAACCGTGAGTGACGTGAAACATGTCATCACAACCAAGATTTCTTTAAGTTATGATATGACTATTTCTACGGCACGTTTCAATTTATTTATTTAATTTTAATTTAATACAAAATTTAAAAAAAATAAAAAAAATTAAATCTTATGATCTTAAATATGTCATGTGAAGTGTTAAAATTTTAAAGTTGTCAAAAAAAAAAGAAGAAATATTCTCTTTAAAATGGACTAAAACGACAAGTCGGACAAACAATTTAAAATGGAAGAGGGTAATACAGAAAATCTACTTGTAGACGGGCGGATTTAGGGGGCCAAGTGGGTGTTCACCCGAACTCCCTCGATAAAAATTACACAGCATATATATAAGGTATTTTTTAAAAATTTTATGTACATTAATAGATTTTAAATCTCCTGAACACAAGATTAGAAATTGATTTAGTAATTCAGGGAGTTCAAAATTTACCTCATGTTTAAATTTCAAGTACTATATTTTTATATTTTGAGACCCTTTAATAAAAAATTTGAATTCGCTAATATTTATAGTCATTTTCTTCTCTTTAAAATTGTCAAATTATAAGGGGGCGTAAGAAATTATTCCTTTCAACGGTTTTTCCTCGGGGACAACTCAGAACAAACACCAGCAACTAACTGGTTTGCGTTTAACCTCGTTTTGTGTTAATTTGACATGCGGAAACATATTCTTCAAATCTCAAGGCTTAAGCTTCTCTTCAATACATAATGACTTTACATTTTGATTCGTTAATCTGATTAATTAATCAATTGTCGGAAAATACAATGATCCTAATGATCAACCTGCGTGTATTAAGAGTCCTTTAATCACAGATGTCAAGTTCGAGCCGAATGAAAAAACTTTTGTTGAAAGCACCGCCATTAAAAAAGAATCCTATAAAGCACGAATTCAAATTAAATTGAACCTTAATACGAATACCAAACATCGAAAGAAATGAAAAAAAAAAAACCCATCGCCAACCCCACCATACCACCAATTTGGGCCAAGAGCCCAAGAGTGCGCGACAAAGATTGCCTTCAATGGGCCCACTTGCCTTCAATTTGGCTCCACTTGATAATTTTTTTTAAAAATAGTCTCGGCTTTCAAAAATTCGCTAGGTAAAACTTTTATCGCATATCATGCATAAATTATGAATATAAATTAATTTTAACTATAAGCAAACAATTTTAAATATTTTACGACTGTAAACCTGCTCAATCACAATTTTTGCCTTATAAGTAAAAACTAAAACTTATACTTGCTGGGCAACAGAGGCAAAGTTTGTGTTGCCCATCAGATATAAATTTTAATTTTCGTCTATAAAATAAATGTTAAATATATTTTAAAATAGTAAACTTGCTCAAATAAATATTAGAACTTAAATATAATGGGCAATAAAAGTTATTCTCAATAAAAAAAATTATTTAAAATTATTTTTTTTAAAATTTATTAAATAAAAATTCAAATCGGACACTCCAAAAAACACTCTGCGTAAAATTTCCTGAAAGGAAGCAGCCACAGGCCCACAGCTGCTTCTCCTAATTGAGGAAATGAAAGGCAAAAAGATTGAATAGTATTGCCTTCTCCACCGACCTTATCACTACTTGCCCAATTAAAATTTATCTAAATTCACTCTTTTATTATTTATTTTTTTTATAATTATTATCCAAAAACCTTTTTTTGGTTCGACTCATACTTGTACTTTATGACTGAATTTTCATGCTACAGAATTTTATGTCTGAAATTCTCTGTGAAAAAATCTTTTTTCTCCCGAAATAATATGTAGAGAATGTCCAATTAAACATTAGTTATTTTCTGCATGAATTGGTATATCATTTTGAGGGTATGATCGGATGGATGAAATCTGAAATTTCAAATTCCGAATCCAAAAATGAAAAATTCCTTAGGGAACGCTTCCCCATAAATGGTCTCTGCACCACATGAATTTACACTAGTCGAGTTAATTGATATGACAATTTCTCTCTTTTCGATCACTATATTATTCTTCCATCATCACTAATATACTACTTCAATATAAGTCAAATTAACATCTTAGATGTCATGATCAATCAAAAACCATTAGATAAATATAATATAAGAGTATTCTGTTTTGTTGAGTGTCTAGTCCGTTTTGAACAATCCTCCTCACATCATGAGGCAGCGTTTGAAGCTGAATTAGACACAATATCTATTTTTCACATAGTATCAGAGCTAGGTGATTGTAATTGTATGTCCCAATATTCGGGCCCATGCTGTCCGATCCAAACTCGAAACGGTGGGCTTGGGCATGCCTTCAAGGTTGGGGGGTGGGGTAAAGTATCGTGATTGAGGGATGAGTTACTTATCTTCTTATATGGTCTTGAACAATCTCTGCTAGAAAAAGAATGCAAACTCTTGCTCGGCAGACTAACTATTGTCAAAGCCTTACACTCACTGCATGAGTTAACTTCTCAACTTGAGTTAGGTCCAAGTCTCATTTCTACAGAGACAACCAACTTAATTACCTTTTTCTTCTCTCTCTCTTCAACATCTTCTTTATAAATATGAAGTTGTCCTCTACATATTTTTCTCAAGCTCCTCCACTACCACCCCTATCTACCTGAAAAACCACACTTGTATTCCTAGCAGCAACATCTTTACATTCATCAAACTGCATAGGAAAACAACATCCATGGACATGATCAAGATATCACAAGTTCTAAAGCTTTTACTCATCATAGCTGCCCTTCTTATCATCACCCCTCTATTATCCACATCACTAAGAACAACTTACCTCTATTTCATTGTTCACCTTCTCATCATTTCACTAGGAGCTGAAGCTGGCCTCATTTCCTTCTTCTCCAAATCTCCACATGACAAGAAATTACCTTCAATAAACAGCATCGTCACCCAAAAACAGCATAACATGACTACTCCAGTGATAGCTTTTTCCCCATCTCCTGGAACTAGTGAACATCAAGAAACTCCCCCAAAATATGATCATATAGCGAGCTTAGAGAGCGAGCTTCTGATTACTACAAAGAATAATACCGGTAAAGTGGTAAAATGTGCTTCAGAGAAAATTATTGATGTTGCAGAAGTACCTGAGCAGGTAGCACTGGTGAAGAAGTGCCCTTCAATGCCAAGCTTGTTTTTCATAGGGGGTACTGGTGAGGAGATTAATGAAGTGGAAGAGATCTTAAAGGAAGAAAAATATACTGAAAGGGAGGAAGTTGAGGATCAGCTGATCAGTAAGCAGGAGCTACTTAATAAAGCTGAGACATTCATTGGCAACTTCTACAAGCAATTAAAGATACAGAGAGAAGACTCATGGAAGAGGCTTCATGATTTACACAAAGCAGCTTTTTAATTAAGGAAATCCTTGTTCTTTATCAATATGCCAAATTCAATTGGTAATTCTTAGCATACCACCATGTAATTATTTTTATGTTTGCTAGAAGAAGAGCTGGATCTAGCTAGGAGAGGATCTACTGCATCCCGCTATTCTTTTATGACAGTGAGTTCGAATTTAATATATATACTTATGTGTATATATATAGTTGGTGTTGAACATATAATTATACAATAAAGGTGTGCTCTCTAAAATTATATATTCTCTATACACTTATGACCACAATAGAAAATCATTCTTGAAAAGTTGGTCAAACTTTTGCAACTTGTATACATGTTTCATTTTGCTAATTGTTCTGAAGATATTATTGGGTTCCATTTAAGGGATTAAGTCTGATTCTTTGTAAGTTGATTGACAACAATCTACAATTCTATATTAGTACGATGAGATAAGGTACCTATCACAAATTGTAAAATGATAATGATCCAAATAACGATAGCAACAGAACATTGTCAACTTGTGGTAGTAATTTGTACATATCATCATATCAATGATAGCCCCACATGTGCTTGGACTCATGCACCTTAAGACGATTTGCTTGGAATGTTCTTGTCATATTTCTCTAAGGATATCTCACAACATGTTTCTCAATATTCTTTTCAACGTAAAAGTTGAAAACCCTTTTCCTGCTTTAGACCAATGCACTTGTAGACACGGAACATAGATATATAGGTGTTAATTAACTATGTCGGAAGATATGGAACGATCATGTCTTACTTTTGCACTTAATAGGTCATGACTCCTACACATATAGTGTTAGAGTCCCATATCGGTTGAAGGAAAGGAAATTAGTCTCCTTATATGATATTGGGCGATCCTTTTGGGGTTGCTCTAGGCCCAGGGTTCGTTTTCTTTATATGGTATTTATACAGAGATTCATGGTAAAATTCTAATCTGAATCGGCTAGAGCTCAGTCTGCTATGATATAGGTCCCGGTGTTTTTACACTATCACGTAGTAACTGGTGCACTCTCTTTTGTTATCTATTTTCTCAAGTGAAGCTATGACATTGTATTCCAATATTCACTTTGCAGAAACCAAAGATGATTATTGCGCGAAGCGAGAGAGAACCTGAGTAAGCTTTACTTCCAAGTTGCACCATCCCCTGCTGTCTGCTTTGTCCTGGAATTGGAATGTGGAACTACATATAAATCAACTGAACTTGGACTCCTGCAAACTCCGGATCATTGCTAAAGCTGCTGAATTCTCTGCATCTTTTACTCGCGACTTCTCATCTCCCATCACAAAAAGCATGCCTTCAGCAATTGCAATCTGCACAGAGCATACAAACCTCCTAGCATGAGCAGGACCCATCTCTTTCTCTACTCTGCAACCATCAGAAAGCAAGCAATGATGAAACCAAATTCATACATTTAATATGATTGCAACAGAAACAGAAAAAACTTGGCGGCATCTGGATATTGGGATTTGAGACAAACAAACTCGGAAAGAATTAACAAATGAAAATCTTTCCCGTACAAAGCATGCATTCAGCATGTTGCTAGTCCATTTTATACAGAGTGATCTCAAGAAAAAAAAGTCTTAAAATATTAAACCTCAGACCGCCAGACATTTCAAAATATTTCAAAAAGTAATACTCCCTCCATTTCAATTTGTTTGTCTTACTTTCCTTTTTAGTCCATTTAAAAAAGAATGTTTCTTTCCTCTTTTGGCTCCTTAATTCCAAGTTTAAGACTACAAGATTAAAGGGCATTTTGGTACATTCCACATATCTTTAGTTTAAGACCACAAGATTCAAAAGTTTCCTTATTTTCTTAAACTCCGTGCCAAGTCAAAACCAGACAAACAAATTAAAACGGAGGGAGTACTTAAATAAGTTCATCTCACTGCTGTCTGTCCAAAAAGTATAAGTCAGCAATGTATGCTAGTATGTTGATATAATTCTAAATCCGTCTCTGTGCTCCTATATAATTCTATGAACTCATTCCGTGCAATCAAACCTTAAAGCTGCTTCTAGTAGAGAAAAATTGGTAGTTTCACTGCTCAATATTGAGTCAATGTTTGATCATTTGGCAACAATTTCTTGCCCTACTTTTCTGTACTGGATTGACAAGGAGAGATACGGCCAAGATTAAGAATATAATATTAGGATTCGCTGATACAACATGTTAAGCATGTTAAACTTGATAATATAATTTGTGCTCACAGCTACAGCTTGAGTACAAGTAAAACAAGTAATAACTTTATCCACCGGACATATATCTGACAAAAATGGCACTAAGTCCACTCATGAGAACAACTACACTCAAAAGGAAAAGGTTAACCTGTAAGTTGGTTTGCTCCATTTCTCTCTTTGGCAAAGCTCATTCAGCTTCTGCTTTGCTCCTTCACTCTCTTTTGTTGGGTCAAATTCAACATCCATCTTTTTTTTCTGAAATGGAATAGATCCAACATCCCTTTTTTCCCTCTGGAATGGAACAAATTCAATGTCCATCTTATCATAAGGGTTATAGAACAACTCTTTCAGAGCAGCCTTTGCCACTTGAAGCTTTGCATTTTCTTTGTGCTCAGAAGAAGCTGATGCAATAAATTGTCCATCAAGATAGACACTAGCTATGTTCTTATCTCCCTCTTTCCGATGTTCTACATCAACTTGTTTTCCATCCTTTTTGCAAAGTCCAAACAGCATTGTTACAGGCTGTGGTTGTTCTTCCAACATATTCAGCATGATGATAGGGTCTAGTAGGCCTCTAAAGATCTAAAACAAAAGCGCAACTAGATAATCTAAACATCAGGAAATCATATTTTTTAAAACTGGTAACTTTAAAACATCAGGAAATCATTTCTATTTGCAAAACAAGAATGTCCTATTTATAGGTCAAGAAGATAATTGTATTCATAAGACCTTGATGAAATCTCTGAAATAAATCAATCATTGGAGCAAAGAAAGAAATGTTTCATCTGTCTACCACCAAAGCTCAAAATGGCAGGTCGAAGCTCAAAGAGTCAACCACCAAAGCTCAAAATGGCAGGTGGAAGCTCAAAGAGTCAACCACCAAAGCTGCTCTCATGGGCTTTCTCATTGAATCAATCCCCAATTTTTTGCAACCTCATCATTTCTTCCCTTCCCAGTTTGATTTCCAATAATATGAAACCCAAACATGAGAAGCCCTTCTTCTTGGTGTAAACTCACTTTTTATGTCTCAATATATAAACAGATTCAAATTTCAACTTGTTCTCTCTCTCACTTTCTCTCTCTCTCTCTCTCACACACACACACAGAGACACACACACACACATAGAGCCTTTTTCTATGAGGGTAAATTTTATAAAAGGATTGTGGAAGCGCTAACCTAGTGTTTCAAAATTAAACTTGTGCAAATCCCCCAATCATGTCAAGCATGGAATCTATTACATAGATCAGGTTCAACCGAAAAAGCTAGCAATTACATGTTTTTAAAAAATAGCCAATAAGCCAATCATGTCAAGCATGGAATCTATTACTGGCTTTTTTTTTCTTCAGTTTTTTTTTAAAATAGCCAATAAGCCTATGAGACTCAACTCTTTCCACATAATTACATTTTCAAGTTATAATACAAATCCAGAGGAATAAATACAGAGAATTTGTATAGCCAGCCTAACTAGTTGGGATTGAGGCGTAGTTGATTGATATATTGGTACTCAAAATCCAGAAAGGAAAAATAAAAGAGTTTTTCTAAGATCCTTGGCCAGCACAAACTTAAATAGTAAAAAAGAAACTCACCACCCAGACAGCATTCACATCAAAGCCACAATCCAAATATACAGCCCCCATTACCGACTCGACAATGTCTGCAAGAACCTTTGGCGCTTTTATCATTCCTCCATAGAACTCCAACTCCTCCTCCTGTTGCACTGTCATCACGAATTCCTTCACCTACGCACAAATTCAAAGTCTCCTGTATTACAATTCCACAAAGGAGCTATTGTAATCAGTTCCACGATCTTGTGCCAAGGAAATGCGTAATGACAAATTGTTACCAAAGGTAAATGAAGTGCTATATGCAATGGCCAGCTGGAATCTTCACTATCTGAAACAAGTACGGCCTTAAAAGTTTGAAGACTTACATAAGGAAGCAAAAGGGACATACATATTGGATAAGATGCAACTGCCTGGATTTCAGATCTAGACAAGCCAAACCAAAGGACTTTTTAGATTAATTCATTTCATAATTTTTTGGGAACTTGCTTATATCAATCCATATAGTAATTGCGAGGAGTTTTCCCAAGTTCATATTTTCTATTTTGTTTACATTTATAAAGCTAGTTACTCTCAAACATGGAGACGTCCTCCACAACTTAGATGGTCAAACTGCACTTTGAGCATTCATCTAGTTATATATACATTTTTAAAGACCTTAAAGTGTAAAAGCATGTCTACCCTTCTTTTATGATATCAGGATGTAAATTGCTATCTCCCTTCCTTCATGTATTTAATATTTGAAGGGAAAATACACAAATTACCCTCTTAAACTTATCCGGAAAATCCTATTGCACGCTTTAACATTACGGGCATTCCTTTACCCCCTATTCTCGAGGGGTTATTTATGTATTTTCCCAATTTTTACATTAATATACGAGGCAAAGGTCAATATCTGACCAGTGTCATCACTAGGTGGATTTGTCTTAAAAAAAATTTAAATGTTTAATCCTATACGCTCTCTATTATATGCTAAGTAGATTCCTCTTTGCTTGATAGATACTGCCTCCGTCCAAAACTACTTGTCTTGATTCGCTCCTCGAGAGTTAAACTATATGAACTTTGGACTGCGACATTTTAAAATGTATCTTTTCACCATATTAGATACGAGAAGATTTGCAACTTGTAGGACTTTTGGTATAGTTTTTGAATATCTATATGTTAATTTTAAAATATTGTATTAATCTGATATAATTTAACTGCAATAAAACTTAAAACTACATAACAATGTAAAGTAGTTAAATACTTACAAAAGAGAAGAAACAGTTAATGATAGATAAATCTATTATGTACCTTTTCATCGAGGATTGCGGAATCGCGGCGGAGGTACTTGTAGAGGCCGTGCCGGACGGCCACTCTAGCAAGCTTTTCCGTACTGACATTAGCGGCGCGGAGGTCAGTAAGCTTACCACAGTCAACGTCAGGGTAAGTCACGAAGAAATAACTGGAAATGGCTAAGCCAAGAGCGGCGTCGCCGACGAACGCGAGCCGCTGGCAATTAGTAGCTGAATTAGGACAGGAAGAGTGAGTAAGAGCTTCTTCTAGAAGCTTCGTGTTCTTAAATCGATACTTCAATAGCTCTTCCACTGCCCTTACTGATGTCGCCATGTTTGTAATTTCTTCCTCCGGCGGCGGCAACCTATTTGCGTCGGTCACCATCGCATAATTTTCCGGCGATTGCATGTATTTTTGGAGATACTTTTGAATGTGAAAATCCGGTGGAGCGCGCGCACGAAGGCGGTGCGTTCCCGGGGGAAAAAAATGAGCTGTATCAGAAAAGTGCAAATGCCTGATACAGTTGCTACTTTCCAGAATTTAGGCATTAATATATATTTTTTTCATCTCTCTTTACTACTTTCTTTTTTTAT
>JACEIK010000386.1:48337-64279 GCA_018107945.1 Datura stramonium | reverse complement strand
ATATTTGACTAGGAAAAGAAAAGAAAAAGTACCGCCCCATAACTCTTCCTATAAATAATAGAGACCATAATTCACCACCTTCCATCTAACTCCTTGTTTCTTTTATTGGTGTTTCAAGGTGAGTTCTCATTTATTTTGAGATTTTTTTGGGGTATTTAGTACATTATTTCGTATTTATATTGAGATTTGATTAAATTTGAATTCAAGCTAAAAATTATGGGTCTAGCTCAAAAATATGAAATCGCTTTTTGATAAAAAAATTTTACTGTCGCCTACCCAAACCTTCTCAAGGCCATTCGGTACCTAGGGCTAGACCTAACTGAAAAATACTTAGGGTAAAGACTTCTCTATCAAAGACGGGCTCGACCCAACTAAAAAAAACCCCGGGACTGCATATCATTGGCTCAAACCCACTTGGGGATCAAACCTTGATACAAATGGTTAAATATCAATTGATACTTACTACTCCATCACAATAAAAGTTTTAAAAAGAAAAATTACTATGTTTTCTTTGATCTTTTTGTGGTGAGTTTGTACTTTTGGTTTACTTTACTGTGGAACTGTTGGTGGGACAACAAAGTTGCCATCTTTTGCTTTTTTTTCCCTTGAGTACTTTGACTTAGTTTTAGGATAATCGTTTTTTGATATTGTTATGAAGAATTGGTCTTAGTTTTTCTTTGGCGTCTACTAACTTTAAGAGACAACTAATCTGGATTCACATCGAAAAATTAATGTTCCCAATAAAAAACGAATTCATATCCAGATTTAAGCTCTTAAATGTTGTTTTTGGATCCAAAATTAGCTTGTAATTTAGGGAATCTTTGTTTTAACAGATATATCGCAAGAGTTTTGAGTGTGATGCACTGATCTGTAAACAATTTTTATACAATGCAGGTCACTTGGAACTTCAAAAGTTAATTGGTGCAACTCTTTTTGATAACAACTCTATTTAAAAGGTACTAATTGATTGCCAATAGACTGACATTTAAAGATTGAATCTTTTTTTTTGTTTGTAGCAATTGGATTCTTGATGTTTCACCATTTTATTGAGTCATCTGAGTTTAAAAATTGAATCTATTTTCTTACTTCTTTTCAGCTCTCTAGTTGTCCAATTAGCAAACTCAACGTACATATGTTTGATACAAACATTCAGATCCCAACTTCTTTTGATCCATTAGCTGAGGCCAAGGAGGACCGGGGTGCCCCTAGTGCCTCTGGCTCTCGTGGTGCCAAGTACCGGGGCTCCCCTGGTGTCTCTGGCTCCCGTGGAGCCAAGGACATTGAGATCCCAACGGCTTTTGATCCATTCGCAGAGGCCAACCACGTAGGTGCCAGTGGAACAAAAGAGTATGTGCACATTCGCATACAACAGAGGAATAATAGGAAAAGCTTGACAACAATCCAAGGGCTGAAGAAAGAGTTCAATTATGGAAAGATACTTAAAGACCTCAAGAAAGAGTTTTGCTGCAATGGCAACGTCGTGCTGGACAAGGAGCTCGGGAAGGTGATACAGTTACAGGGCGATCAGCGCAAGAATGTCTCCCAGTTCCTTTTGAATGCTGATATTGTCAAGAAGGAACAGATCAAGATTCATGGTTTCTGAGTTTTAAAGGCATAATATATAGTTTTCTGTGATTTTTGAGATATTGGTTACTTCTTTTTATTGCGCTGGCGGTGAAGTTTATTATAGGTTTTTACGACGGTGTTAAGTTAATGTGCGATAATAATTGAGTTCACAGTTAAATATTTATAGATATTTAGTAAATATATAGAGTTTGAGCAAAATTATTATTAACGAGACTTTTCGTATTCGGTATTGCATAGAACAATTCGAACCGAGACAATTTTTTTAAATTTGTTTCGCCTTATAATTATATGTTACTACATCATGATACCCCTATTGTTAGGTATCATATAACATATTAATAGAGATTTCCCGAGTTGCAACGAATAATTCATTTCACTTTATAATTAGTGACGGATGATATGTATTTAACGGGTGTTCAGGAAACTTGCACTATATATTTCGTGGGTTTATTCCTTTGTATTTTGACTCCCTTAGTAAAAGTCTTCGCCCCGCCAATGCTTAGTACTTTTCTTTCTATAATAGTTGTCATCGTAGCACGTGAATGTCCCAACAAAGATTGCCTACTATTGACAAGGGCGGATAAGAGAATGGTGATGTAACTAGCTTAAACTTTAGACCCGTAATTTCAATTTCAGAACCAATATATTTAAAATAGATTTTTAAGCAACTAAACTTTCTTTTAAAAAAAATTATAAAATTCGATTATTCTTTAAATATGAGTGCTGAAGGGCTATTTGTGCACCTCCCATTAAGAAGCAATTAAATCACGAAAAGATGTAGCATAGAGTAGCACACAATAAAGTAACTTTTATATTACATAGTCATCCATCAAAATAATAGTCATTAGCCATTAGCCAGTATATATATTAATCGTAAAATATAAAAATATACATATTTTATACACAATTAAATGTGTATTGGTTAGTGATGGTAATTATTTTGGGCCGAGGGCCCAAATGTATAAAAAGCACCCACAATAAATGGGCCTACTGTCCAGCAAAACTTTTGGGCCTATATGGGCCATAGGACGTGTAGCCCATGCCTAACACTAGGAAAATATGCTGCAATAATAATAAAAGGAAGGGAATAAAAGCCAGTAAGGTAACAGAAAAAAGGTCACAGAAGAAGAAAAAACATTAGCAGTGTCGGAAATGACGTGGGCCGCCGCAGCGAGTCGCTTCCAAATTCCGGCAATGGACGTCGCCGTCCTACGAAGCCGAGCTCCGGTAGTTTTCGGAGTGGGCTGTGTTTCAATTGCTGGGGCGAAGTTCCGTGGGTCTTCATCAGNGGGCGAAGTTCCGTGGGTCTTCATCAGTTCGATCAAAGCCCTTCGCTTGCTTAAGCATTTCTACTGATGCCAGTGAGTCTCCCCCGCCCAACCACCATGCCATATTTCAAAAAATAAAAATGGCACAAAAAAGACAACCAAATATGGGCTTAATTGATCCAATGTTAGAGATTAAGTCCGGTTTTTGAAAAAAAAAAAGAGGAGGGGAAATAAGAAAAGAAAAATGGAACTTTTTTTTTTTGGTTTGTTTTTGTTTTTTCTGTTTGTGTAGTTTGTTGTTTTCTTTAAAAAAAATTTGTTTCTGACGGACCCAACTAGTTTTGATTTGGATTGAACCTGAGTTGATTGATGTAGATATTAATAAAATTTGGGATTTTTTAGCTGATTGATGAGTCTTGTTGGACCTGTTTGGATTTGAAGCATTGTTTTTGATGTTGTGTTACAAACCTTTTTTTTTTAATTTCTGATATTTTGTTTGTTTTGTTTTTATTTTTATGGATTTAGTTCTAAGGAATATTTGTGTTCGAGCCTTAGAGTTTAGTTTAAAATTTGGGTGTAGACCATATTCCTTTATTTAGGAAAAGCAATATGTTTTTTATTAACCTTGCATGTTTTAATTAAAATAAAAATTAAAAAAGCACTTATCTTGCCTTATCCAAAAAATGAAAAAGTGATATTACCAATGACATGAGAGTTTGATGATGCAATGCTGAAAAATTGATGGTTAAATTGCTCTTCAGACTCGAATGCTCTTAAGTTATATAAGCTGAGTCTGTGTAAAGAATGTTTGTCATTAGCTTTTTGTGTCTACACAAATTAAGTTACCTTGGATTCAGAGTTGTTATTAAATATTAATAAGGCATCATTATATCAATAATTATACAAGGTTTAGAGAAATTGCTCTCTCTCTCACATATTATCACATTTCCTATTTTCATAGAATTCTTTGTTTATTAATGAAAATTTGTATGTCACTAGGTATAAAGGAGGCTGTTCACACTGATAAGGCTCCGGCAGCACTGGGGCCATACTCTCAAGCCATCAAAGCTAATAATTTTCTTTTCGTCTCTGGATGTCTGGGTCTTATTCCAGAGGTTTGTGCTATAATCGCATCAGTTGTTGTAAATGATTATTATCATAAGCTTGAAACAGTCTGTGTACTAATTGTATCAAGTGCCTTTGCTTTATGCCATCTTTAACTAACTTATGATTGAATGCAGACTGGGAAATTTGTCTCAGAAAGTGTGGAGGATCAGACAGAGCAGGTATTTTGCTACTCACTCGTGATTAGAATGCTCATGTCGGTACTTGAAAGTTGTGGCTCCACTTAGTCATTATTGGATACATTTTCTGATGTAAACTTATCTAGGTAGCTCACATGTGGTGTAATGTGGTATGGCTCTTTCCCCATGGGCTCTAGGGTATGCGTATTCGGTTGTAAAAGATTCTTCTTGCCCACAGCTGCAAAGCTAGTGAAGAAGTGTGTTGCCAAAAAGCAGAGTTCTTTTCTTAATTCCAAATAGTGAGAGTTCAAATTTTGAGAATTTAAACTCTCTGTCCAGCTTTAAAGATTTATCTGAAGATATCATTGTAATGACAGTTATAGGTGCTTTTTGTATACGTTATTATATCAGTCTTAACCCTCAATTCTGAGTAGTTATGCATTACTTGATTGTCCGGTTCTTAGTTTATGTTATATAGAGAGGTAGTTAATAGCAATAACAGCTCTTGATTTTAGCTTTATATTTAGGTTGTGAATACTACTATGTCTTTGTAGTTCAAAATGCCGACTCTTAAGATATTTGAGCTTAATACTGATGTGCAGGTTCTCAAGAATATGGGGGAGATACTTAAAGCAAGTGGTGTTAGCTACTCCTCAGTTGTTAAGACAACTATCTTGTATGATCTTTTGTTATTCTTTCTCCCACTCCCTTAATATTTTGCTCTCATTATAGTCTTGATTATTTATTTTGAATAATTATCTTTCCACAGGTTAGCTGATCTTAACGACTTCAAGAAAGTGAATGAGATTTATGCTAAATGTGAGTCATTGTACTGGGAAAACCAGTTTCAATTTTTTTTTACTGTTTTTGATTTGCAATATTCCATCAGGGATGGGATTCTTCCCGCTGTTTCTCACTAGCAAGATCATCTTGAAGACTTGAACACAGAACTAAAAACAAAGGATAAACTTGAACAAATTTAAGAACAATAAATGTGGATATATTTCATAGCATACTTCTTATTTTGTTGCATGAAGGCTCATTCTTCATCCTGCCTAATTTCATTTGGTAATATTATTAGGATTATTAGAGATATTTTGTCTAAAACATTTAAAGGTCTACTGATGTGCTCTTGCATATGACAATTTGATGAGACCCCAAAGGAAATGATTAGCAGCATGAGTATGGCAAGGGGAGTTCACTCCGCTTGTAATGGACCATATGTACTCTGATGACGTAATAAAAACTTTTTAGTCAACAATTATCGTGACATTGTATTCAGCACTTGAATGCTACTTATATATACTTTTCATTTGTGCTTGTCCCCTGTTAGTAACAAGACTATGTTAGAGATCTCAAATTCATGTGCTGTAGAATAGGAGAACCATCCATATAATGTTCTAAGCTCTAGGAGTCAAAATGCACATAAAGTATGGTCACTTTTGTTGTCAGTGATAGTTAAAATTGCTAATTTGTGAGACCAAAAATATGCTGAAGCAAGAAAGAGCAGAAAATACTCGAAGCCTGTCTTTTGCTTGTATGAGATTCAGTGTTAAACATTGTGCACTTTATACTAGAACTAGCCACTTTATAAAGAATGTCTACTTTAGCATGCTGCTTCATTTTCTCAATGCGATTGTGTGAGGTTGTAAGTATAACTTTGCTATCTTGCAGATTTTCAATCTCCTGCACCAGCTCGGGCAACTTATCAGGTGGCAGCACTGCCAATGAATGCAAGGATTGAAGTCGAGTGCATAGCAGCATTATGATTCTCCCTCAACAACTTATTGGACCTCGGAAGGAGAAAGTCCTTTGACTTCCTAGGTAAAATTCTTAGATTTAATAAACGGGGAGTTAGCTACTAGTTCAGGAGCTCTTGTCTACCTTCTTTCAGCTCCAACTTCCCGGAGCTGAGAATAAACCTTATTTAAGAACGTATTGTAACTCAGCGGCCATGAGTATTACATGCTATTGTGCTGCAGTATTGTGAAGAACAAACTTGGTGATGTTTTGGCCCTACTGCGCTGTTTAGTCTTTGCATTAAGGACAGTGTTAAAAAAGGAACTGGAAATATAAGGTACAACATCACCCATTTGAGAAAAAGAAGTGCACCATTTATGGAGGCTCTTATGATTTGACTCAAAATTGGTGTGATTGTCAACTTCTAGTCTTCAAATCCTGGTTTAGAAAAGTAAAACCAAAAAGGTGTCCCACAAGCATACAACAACACAAACCCCAATATATTTTCACAAGTGAGGTTTGGAATGGGTAAAGTGTGTGAAATTTTACCACTACCTTTGAAAAGGTAGAAAGACTGTTTTCGTAAAGGTGTCCATAAGCATGAGATATATAAACAAACCGCGGAAATGTATTCACATTTGTTGGTTATATCAAATCAATCGATGCACTATGTGAGTGGGGTGTTTGGTCAAGTTTTGGGGAGAAACGTATCAATTGTGTTTTGGTAAATTACTTATAGCTTGTTTGGCTAAATTTTTGGAAAGTCAAAAGTGCTTTGGTCAAGCTTTTGTGTTTATGAGGAAGTAACATAAGTTTTTTTTAAGAAGCTGAAAAAGTAGTTTTTCTCCAAATGTATTTTAAAAAAAAATATATTTAGAAATACTTTTTAAAAAGTTTGCTTAAATACTAACTGTTGTTCAAAAATATTTTTAAAATTTATTGGTCGAACATAAATTAATTTTTATTAAGTTAATTTTAGAAGTTTGGTCAAACAAGAATTATAACCGAGATGAGCTTGTTTTCTACTTAAATTACTTTTGCACTAGTTCATTACTTTATTAATTGGCAAATAATTATTTTGGTGTTTGAATTATTCCCTTATTGTTATTTTAGTTCTCGTATTATTTAATTAAGCGTATTAAACCAACATTATATTAATATAATATGTGATTTTGATTTCTATTACGAACAAATGTNACTTGAAAAGGTTTCACCCCGTAGTCCTGTCCCTGTGGGTTCGACATTCCGGTTCTTAAAAAGAGCCACTATATTACTTGCACGACCCGTACACTTGCGGACTCATCAGTGTTGCCTACGCAGTACTACTGTAGTAGTTTTATATTCGCTGTAGCGAGACCGTCGCCGCAGCGAGGCCTAATCCAGTGAGCAGGCCAGCCTACACTGCGCTCTGAATAATACTAGAAATAGGATGACGCAATTAATAATTATTTTCGTGAATTGGTCTTTGGAGTGACTAATTCTTGCTAGTGAATGTATTTGTTATGTGGTTTGAACTGTCATAAATTATATTAGAACTGGGAGGGGAGTCTGTGGTAGATGATTGAGAGCATGAGGAAAAATGTTGAGATAGAAGAGTAAGATATCCTTATCTTGAAATGAGAGGCTTGTGTCCGAGGTGAGCATCTAGACAAGTGGATTAGTATGATATAGCATGTGTATGAGTACTTGGATATGAATGGCTCATACTCGAGGTGAGCATCTGGGCGAGCAGTATGGAATGAGTACTCAGACAAGTATGATTCGATGTTCATACGGCTGCGTATACGAATATGAGTACACAAACAGGTATAATATAATGTTCATAAAACTAGGTGTATAGTACATAAATTTATAAAGTTTCCTACAGGTCATGACTAGAAGGGAAGAAATAAGACTCTCTGGCATGTGTGTATAGGTATGCATATGAGTGATAGACCACAGATATATAGATATGACACGTGAGACACTGGTACTATTCAGACACGATGTGAGAGATATTAAGGGGAGATGATAAATGATGATATGATACAGGTATAGTACTATACGATGCAAGTTTGGTAACGAATTGTATAGTGTGGGATTAAGGAGCTGTCGATATATTCTTGTACCCGTAGTCCTCGAGAACATAACTCTAATTGTATGATTTAATATTTTTCTTGTTGAGTACTTTAATATTACTTGATGATTGAGATTAAATGTATGATTGATGTGGTTACCGTGAGTGGTGAGGGAATGCCTAATTGGGTATAGTCTAAAGTAGATTAGTTGAGTTGTTCTGAGTCAGTAATGATGGTATGGGTTGGTCCCACTAAGGGGTGTAGAGTTGTGGGTTGTAAAAGATTATATAGCTGATTGAATGTTAGTAACAACTAATTACAAGCTAACTAGTATAGGTATAACACTGTGGAGTGGTTAAATGATTTAGGAGTGAATGGAAAGGGGTTTAGCTAATAGTGGTGGAATTTGGTAAGGTGTATGTAATTATAACTTGAAAAGGAGAGTTGAAGAATAGAGGTGCCATGAAAATCTAGCTACTATTTAAGTGGTTTACGCTGCAGAAGGCATGATTTTGCAGTCACGGGATTGCGACAGTGGGCTAGAGGTCACTACAGTAGGACAACAATATCAGTATAGGGAATGGGGAAGTGATGAAGTGAGTGATGAATAGAATAGGGAAATGGTAGTGTATGAGAGTGTGTGTGTGAATGAGAGTGCGTGTGTGTGTATAGGGGTTTAGTAGCATGCTTAAAATGAGGAATTAAGCGGGGATTTGACATTAGTATTGTATTTGTTTTTTTGTAAATTTGTAGAGGTTAATAGATTCTATGCTAATTATATACTGTTTTATAAACTAATCTAGTCGGCCAATCATGCCTACCAGTACGTGTGGTGTATTGATACTACATTGCTACACCTTTTGTGTGTAGGTTGTGGCAGGAGAATTATAGTTTCATGTTTGAGGGAAAGTCAATGTTCAACATCAGCTTTCATGTCTCATTCGTCAGTGAAGCTGTGTATTTTATTTGTCCATATTTAATATAGAACTCTTATACCTATCTAGACTAGATCTTGGGGAAATCATGGTATTGGGAAGGTATTTCTTGTAGAATTTTTTTCTCGAAACTTTCATCATAAATTCGTAAGTGTTGAACTTGTTTTATACATTGGTTAAAAGGGGTTCTCCTTTAGAATTAGAGTCAATGTAGGCGCCCGCAAGACTCTCCCATTTGGGTCATTGACACTCTGATATCATTTAACGGATTGTATAAATAACTTAAAACTAATTACAAAGGTAGAAGTAAAATGAAAACTTAAACAAAAAAAAAGATTACAAATAAATAATAAAGTATAAGTGAAACAAAATACTTATAAAGAACTGTTTATTTTTAAGAAGAAAAGACAGAGAATATAGAGGAAAGATAGAGGGATTTGGACAATATGGAAGTAAGTACAATATTTTCTGAATTCCCTTACTGATACAAGGTGAAGGTCTTAAATGGACCTCAATATGATGACTCAATTAATTTCTAACCGCTATCCATTTTACATGTGTCCACACGTGGCAGTTATAATGTTACACGAATTAATTTAAAAACTTGTCTTCATCTTCTTGGAAATTACTTTTCTTGATATGGGATATTTTGTCCTGATGTGGCATGAAAATTTTCTACAGATTCATCCTCATCTGTTATGGGAGTTTGCAGAGATACCCTGTTGTCTTTTTATGACTTGTCTATTTGCTGGTTGTTCTTTTGTTGCATGGTTTTTTGAGCGAATTTCTATGGGGTCCACTCCTTTTGACTGTTTAATTTTGTAGTAACTTTTCATCTTTATGAAATGTTAGTCCGTCTGTCTTCTTTAGTTGAGTAGATAGACTTGAGCTACCCTTGCAGATTCAACATGTCTCCCTTGCTGGGTTCACTTGTATGTGAGGATGCAACATCTAATAACTCCATTATCTGTTTTTTTTGGTATCTCTTTTTAAGTTTGATAAGGCTTTGAGACTTCTTTATAATTCCTCCTTGGAGAATTGAGATTCTTGTCGTAATGAATAACTTGAAGTTCACTTGTCCTCGTAGGGTGTTGACACTCAACCTTTGATTTTGATAGTCTTACTCAGATATTTGATCCTCTAAAATTCATGAATATTAAAGGATCAACTGATAATGTAGGAAATTCTTTTTGCAATAAAAATTTACACAATTTAATATTCTCAGGTAGGGTGAAAATATTCTGCTCCACCGGAATTTTTCAAACCGTGTCTAAAAATATTTTGACAATAGCTATTTATTTACCATTGAATTAGTTCCAATATGAAATAAACATCTGAGAATGATGGCACTTTTCATTTCTTTGGAATATTTCATCTATATAAACTTAGAAATATGACTATATTGATTAAATAGGTTGTTCATTTTATTCTGAAATTCGAATGGTGCATTTGTTAATCCGAATAGCATTACATTCCATTCATATTGTTGGAGTTATCCGAATATTTCTAAACTACTTTTATCTTGGAAAAGTTGGGGTTCTTCAATAAAATATTTGGCTATGCTATAAATTAAGCTAGCGATGGTGTCTTCTACGAATAGATTTTCAAATATTTTTCTTGTAGATTCAGTCTTAATAACTTGAGTAACGGTTGTAGCATTCGTTATGCTCTGTCTATTTTCTTTCAGTGAGATAATCATTCCACCAATATTTTAATATCTCTATGAATCCAAATGTAATTGAAGTGGCAACTTGTTTATCCGTGCAGTTTTTCATTTTATGTATCATAATGGCCATTTTCATTTTATTTAACTTATTGTATATTTGATGTTCCGTAAGTCCATCAATATTCCATCCAATAATTTCATTTTCAGAGTGTGGAGTATGAAATAGAAATTCATTTTCTTCATAATACATATATGAGAATGAGGATTTATTATAATAGTTCTTTTTTATGAAATATCTAGAGCTTAATTTGTTAATGTCATTATCAAAATTTTCGGTTATTATTCTTATGACCTTATCATCTTTTGATTTTAATTCATCCTTTAATTTTAATTCAGCTTTTAATTTTTCATTGATCTTTTCTATAAGATTATATGTGATTTCAAACTTTTCTTGAAATTTGAGAATTTATCTTTGAAAATTTTTGGTAATTTAAATATTGGATGGGTTCTCAATTTTTTATTACAAGAGCTAGACTTATCATTAAAAAATGATTTAATATCAGTCTTAAGGATTTGATTAGACACTAAATATGACAGTTTCTTAGTATAATTTTTTTGTTGAATTAATCTATTTATATCTTTATTCTTAGGATCACCTTGGGTATTTACTATATCAATTTTAAATGGTATAGCGGTAATGATTCTACCATCTATTGGTAAACTAATTTCTTCTAATGGGAAAATTATATATTCAACCATCTTAGTTTCGGTATGCCATTTATTAAAAATCATGCTTATTTATTCTTTTTGATAATTTAATTTTCCTGTGTATTTAAACTATTTAAAGAGCTCTATATTACATCTCATTCTTTTCATATCGATGCATCAACTTTTACTAAAGGATAACCTTTTCTTTAATGAATATTTTTCTGTATGCCATTGCCTTTTTATGTTATTCACTGGATCCAACAAAAGTTTATCTAAATATTCAAAGTTAGGTTCAAACTCATCATCTAATCTGATCATGCATAAAGAGTCTCTGACTCTTAGCATCTCACTAACAGTGAAACTTGTTATTTTGATAATTCTAGGTTCATATTCAACCTTAGAAATTATTTTAGAGAAATCTAGCCCTTTTAATTTTTTCTCTATATCTTCAAGAGTCACTTCTTTTTCTTCTTGGATTTTTGAAAATAAAGGTCTTTAAAAAGACATTTTCTTGAAGAAACATGGCTAAAAAATTGTGATCTTAGAAACTTTAAATCTATATATTCATCTGAAAATTGTATTACCTGCTCTATTTGAATTTTCTTCTTCAATTTCTGGTTCTATTACGGAGTCAAAATGCCAATTGTCTTTTAACAATGCATCATCCCATTTTATCATTTTTGGGACAAACCTATTGTCGTGATTATAATTGGATTCCGTACGCATGGTAACCCCTTTGTTACTTACTATTTTTGCTCTAGAAGCTAGGGTAGTTTTCATCAGTCTATAACATACTCTGTATATTATGGCTATTTATCTTGTATTTTCTTTTCTATTCATATTCTTTTATTTTAACATTTAATGTTGGGGTATCCATAACATTTTGATCGTTGATATTAATATAAAATTTAGGATAACAATTAAAATATACCGAGCCATTAGCTAGATTACTTTGTAATACTACTAACAACGTATCATCAAAGTTTAGTAGTCTATTGTCTCTTAATAGAAGACATATAGATACATATAAGCCTAATCTGTACAACAGTTTAACCGCGACTTGGACAAGTCCTATGTGAAGAAATTTATAATTTTTTCTATATCTGTTAATGTCTTCGGCTGCTAATAATTTGATAATCTCAATAGACTTATTAATAGAGACCGTATATTAAGAGGTTTTAATATTATAATTTTTTTTATAAAATTAAAGTGTCCAGTCTTATAAACCTTTTCAAAATGTTCTTTTGGAATATTTCAATTTTGCAAATCACTTTCTGTTTTAGCTATTTTAGTAGCTGTGATAGAAATATTAACACTATTTATTATGTTTTAATTTTCATAGATATCCACTAAAACCGTACAGATAGTTTTGACTGAATAATCAATATATCATTTAATTATCTACTTTGTACAAATAAATTATGACTAACATAAAATAATTAATTATATAAACTGATTAGATTGTCAAGAATTAATTTTCTAACTATCTTTCTAGAATAGTCTAGAGNCATTTGAGTATCACTTGGGCATATAATTCTGCCCAAGATCATGCGCCTTTAATAACTTTGTAGTTTTCTTTTATTACTTACTTTGATATTCCAAACAGACCCATTTTCTTCTATTATTGTATTTTATTTGTTCTGTGAATGGATGTATAAGCATAAATTTTTGATATAATACAAAGTATTAAGGAAAATGGTTGTACTATCCTAGGGCCAATATCTACTTTAGATGTTACTCCTTAATAATTATTTCTTTGTGCAGTATTACGTAGTTATTTTCTCTAATTTCTTTTATCTTATTCCTTTAGATCTAGCGACAATAACACCATCCGGGTCTGTCTCTAGTACTTCAACTTCATAGCTAATCTAATAAAATATATAGGCTTACCAATATCTAGACCGTGATTAAATGGTTACCCAACTTAAGGAATAAGACTAAGAAAATAGTAGAAGAATATCATAAAAACTAAACTCAAAAATAACTGTTTCAAGAGTAACATAATTTTGATTGGCTCTAGGATAGTATAAAGATTTATCTACTTAAACTCATACTCCTCCCCGCCAACATGTCTCTGATACCATTTAATGGATCTTAGAAATAACTTAAAACTAATTACAAAGGCAGAAGTAAAATGAAAGCAAAATGAAAAATTAAACAAGCAAAATACTATAAATAAATAATAAAGAAGAAGTGAAACAAAATACTTACAAAGATGTTCCTATTGATAAGAAGGAAAGATAGGGAATGTAGAGAGAAAGATAGAGGGATTTGGGCAATATAGAAGTACAGTGTTTTCCGAATGCCTCTATTTATACAAGGTGAAGGTATTAAATAGACCTCAATATGATAAATCAATTAATTTCTAACTGCTATCTATTTTATATGTGCCCACATGTGGCAGTTTTAATTTTACATAGGTTCATTTAAAAAATTATTTTCAGTTTCTTGGAAATTGCTTTTCTTGAAATAGTTATTTCCATGTCTAGTTTTTGCTGATACTCTTCTATTATTTCCTTAGTCCTATTCCTTAAGCTGGGTAACCGTTTAATCACGATTTAGAAGTTGGCAAGCCTGTAATTTCTGTTGGATTAGCTACGAGTTGAGGTAAGAGCCAGACCCGGATGGTATTCCCTTTACCAAACCTAAAGGAATAAGATAAAAAAATTAGAGAAGATAACTAGGAAATACAAGACAAACCACGAGTGAATGTTGGGCTTTAGATTTATTAAATTATACCAGTTATATGTTTCTGGTTTATGAGCTCTTGACAGGGGAATATGTAGATGATCTACAAACTATTCAAAAAGACTTAAAATTCTTGTAATTGTAAACTTTGAGTACTAAATATTATTGGGATTATCTGAATATTTTTTATGCTCAATTTTTACTAAATCGGTATCCGTTAAAATGAATTCATAATATCTTCGGGTTTTTAGGAAATCATTTGTCTCCACATAATTTAAATTTGTATAGAATGGTACCATTTAACGGATCATAGAAATAACTTAGAACTAATTACAAAGGCAGGAGTAAAATGAAATATTAAACAAGAAAAATACTATAAATAAATAATAAAGTAGAAGTGAAATAAAATACATACAAAGAGTTTTTTATTGATAAGAAGGAAAGATAGAGAACATAGAAGGAAAGTTAGAGGGATTTGAGCAGTATGGAAGTAAGTACAGTGTTTTCCAAATTTCCCTACTGATATAAGGTGAAGGTCTTAAATGGTCCTCAATATGATGACTCAATTAATTTCTAACTGCTATCTATTTTACATGTGTCAATGCATGAAAGTTTTAATGTTACACGGATTTATTTAAAAAATTATCTTCATCTTGGTGGAAATTACTTTTCTTGATATTGGATATTTTGTCCTGACGTGGAATGAAAATTTGCTGAAGATTCATCCTCATCTGTCATGGGAATTTGCAGAGATTCCCTGCTGTCTTTTTGTGGTTTTGTCTATTTGTTGTTTGTCCTTTTGTCGCATGATTTTTTGGGAGGATTCCTGTGGGGTCCACTCCTTTTGGTTTTTTAATTTTGTAGTAACTTTTCATCTTTCTAAAAGGGTAGTCCAGCTGTCTTCTTTAGTTGAGATGATAGGCTTGAGCTATCTCTTGCGGATTCTGCATGTCTCCATTGCTGTGTTCACTTGCATGTGAGGACACAGTACCTAATAATTCCATTATCTATTTTTTTTCGGTATCTCTTTCCAAGCTTGGTAAGGCTTCTTTGAGCATTCCTTTTAGTTCATCCTCGGAGAGTTGAGATTCTTATTGTAATGAAGAACTTGAGTTCCCCTGTTTTCATGGGGTGTTGATGCCCAGCCTTTGATTTTAATAGTCTTACTCAGATATTTGATCCTCTCAAATTCTTAAATATCAAAGGACCAGTTGATAATGTAGGAAATTCTTTTTGCAATAAAAAATTTAAACAATTTAATATTCTCTACTAAGGCGAAAATATTCTGCTCCACTTGAAATTTTTAAACTGTGTCTGAAAATATTTTGAAACTACCCGTTTATACCAGACTGCTTTATAATCACACTAGTTATATGTCTGTGACCTATGAGCTCTTAAAAGGGGAATGAATGTATGTAGATGATTTGTAAAACATTTAAAAGGACTTAAAATTCTTTTAATTTAAACATTGAGTATTGAATACTATTGGACTTATCCAAACATTTTAATTTATGCTCAATCTTCACTAAATCAGTACCTGTTAAAACAAACTCATAATACCCTCAAGTTTTTAGGGGACCACCTGCCTCTATATAATTTCAATTTGTATAGCATGGTTTTAGCAAGTTTGGTACTCTAAAACCTTCATATCTTTTATCCAGTGCCATGATCGGTAGTACCTGCAAAACTGTAATCTCAAATTGCTATTTACCTAGAATATTTTTCTCTATTTTTTCGAGGTAGCCGGAAGAAATTCTTGAGAGTATGTCTCTGGTGGCTTTATTTCATAACTATATGTAATACGCTAAAAGTCTCTTAGATCAGACCGGAGACTTTCAGTAGAAAACAACAGGAAAATGACACTAGGGCCATACAAAGAGTCACACTGGACCATTAGCCCTCCGACCACGAGCCGTTGGATCAACTACAGTGATGTCACGCCCGCCCTGGGGGGTATGACTGGCACCTGGTGCCCTAGTAGGATCTGGACTGCTAACTGGTGGGCCTAGACACATCTGGTGCCTGGCTAGCTCTATCTCAGGTTTCTGG
>JACEIK010000386.1:12897-24946 GCA_018107945.1 Datura stramonium | reverse complement strand
ATCACAATCATATCTTGTGGCTTCAACCCTAGAGGAAGGGTTCTAGCCACTCATGTTCGTATAATTACAAGAAAACGTTGTTAAAGTAACTTACTTATAATACTTGGTAGAAGAGAAGAGGAATTTGACAAACCCTAGGTGAGTTCTCCCACTTCTCCCTTCACTCCTTGGCAGTTTTTTAGAAATAAATCGTGACTTCTCTCGTGGTTTTTCTAAATTTAGATCCTGTGTCACTTTTAGGAGTTAAGGGGCCTATTTATAGTAAATGTGAGGTGTCTAAAATTATTCCCGGCTTGAAATAGCTCCGTGTCACGGAAGTATCGCGCCAATATGCCTCCATGACACGGAGGCATCACATAGGCATTCTGGAAACCAAAACAGTCGCCAAGCAGAAGCTGTCCGCGCTGGCAGCATGACACGCTGCTTGTGCAGCGCGTTAGGGCCGTGGCACACCATGGTCGCACAGCCTGCCTGCCGTGGCACGTTGCCAACACACAGGTGTGCTGTTTCGTGCACCCTCCTTTCCTGATGTTCGCGTTCTACTTCTGATTCCATGCCTCCACTTCACCAACTCCTTGAGTAGTTCCTCAAATTCATTGTAAACCTGCAAAAACAAGAACTAATCATGTTGGTTAGTTTATATATTCACATTTACATAAATTCACATGAGAATGTATATAAATAAATAGATAAACAAGGCAAAACTAAGTTATAAAGTATCACTTGGGCATGCTATTTTGCCCACGATCAATAAGCCCCCAGCTAACTCTAAAGTCTAGCTGTAAGAAAGTAACTAAAGAAAATAAATATCGTCCTCAAAAGATGAGGACTCACCACTGGTACAACTGATATCACCTAAAGAAGATCAACTAGTAGTGCTGAGATTGAGAACCTGCACCTGTATAATAATATGATACAACTTAAAGGTATGTATCAATACTTTGAATGTACTAATTAAGTGGGTGAAAATGTAACATAAAGAATAAATAATTGAATTGAAGTGACAGGCAATGACCAACTGAAATACTGAAACTGAGCAATCTGAAATATCAATGAAATGGTCAAAATGACCCTGTATGATAGTCATAGACATCCCCTAAATCTGAGATACTGATCTGAGCTAACTGTACGAAACTGAACTGACTAAGTAAACTAAAACTGTTTTGAGCTGAGCTAAACTGAAATTGTACTGACTAATGGGAGAGTCTATAACTGACATATAATCACGTGAGCTAGACGTGGATTCCGATGTATACACCCCATCGGTCTGACCCAATATACCTTTCCATGGTATAAAGGCATGAACTGGGTGATCACAAGTTTGGGGCCATAGGGACAATAAAATAACCTACAGTGGCAACGTAGTTCTAGGAACTAGGTACGTTGGAACCCCGGTCCGCTCGGTGCTAAGTCCTACTCCCATTGGATAGTCCTAGACTGATTACTAAGCTGATAGATAGAAACTAGGGACCATGATTAAGTTAGGGATACCTATTTTGAAGTACCATGAGACTCTTATCGAACCGGATTCTGTAACTGGTGTTCTAAGACTAACCAGAGCTGCTTATCTAAAAGCGTCGTAACCGTCTAAAGAACAAACTGAAACAGAAGTTGGGGGTTCTAAGACTGGTTAGAGCTACTTATATGGAAGTGTTGTAACCATCTAAAGAACCACTAAAATCTTATATCTTAGTCTAATAACTGATAACTAGGAGGCACCACTAACACCTCTAGAAAAGACTGCAATCAAACTGATTAGCTGACATTTCTGAATAATAATAAGTATGCTAATAATCTTACTGAGACTGGACAAACATGCATCTGACTGAGATTTCAACACATAATAACAATATGGGATTCCCCAACACTGATAGAATCGAGTAATTTGAATAATTAATCGATTAAGCAAGACTCTAGTTTTTCTACATTCAAAAGCTAGGGCTAGAGTTCATTTTGCAGGGACAAGCATCTATATAGTCACAACATAGTGGAATTATAACTATAATTAGCATGAATAATATTCCACATATTATAGTCAAAATCTTGTTGAAAATTCATTCCCATTCGAAAACTCAGGGACTAGAACTAACAGAAGAATTAAGGAAGGGTTTTGGGGACACAAGGGAAGAACAATTCCCTTGTTGAATTCCTACATACCTGGTGAAGAATTTCTGGAGTGAATCCCTTGTGAATTTGAGAAGAAACTGACTGCCCTAACTCTTGCTCTGAGTGTTTCTGAGAGAAATCTTATGAAATGATTTTCTGAGAGGATGAGAAGGGTGAAGTAATCATCGATTATCCCTCTAAATTTTCATAAAATAAGACAAAACAACATAATTTAGGGATTAAAATGGTGGAAAATTATGAAAATACCCCTGGGGAAAATTTGGAAAAACTGCCGACAAGGGACTAACGGGTCACCCAACGAGTTGTTGGTTGATACCACGACTCGTTTGGACCAGTCGTTGGTCCTGGGTCCTGGGATCTAGGCTCACCAGAACTGAAAAAGAGGGGTACAATGACTCGTTGGATAAACCAACGGGTCGTTGGTTCCTCCCGTGGCCAGTGGCAATAAATCAAACAAAAACACTGGACTGTCACGTCACACCTTAGGAGGCATGAATGGCACCTGGTACTTTACTCAGATCTGAACTGACCTGACTGGGCTTTTGCACTTCTGGTGCATGCCTAATTTCTTAATCAAGAAAACGACGGGCTATATCTCGACTGTAAATACAGCCTCCGGCTGACAAGGCCTCATAGCCACCTATGAACGAAAATAGCTAACCAGAACAGGTAATAGCAAGGAATTCTATGTGGGCTGACAAGACCACCATGATATCTAGTTATAACTGTAAAGTATATCCAGCACTAAACGAAGCTATGGCCGACAAGGCCACTAATTGACAGCTAAACAAGGCCCCACACGGCCAACAACAACTAACTACAGGGAATCCAAAATAATCTGCAAGCCTCTAAGAGTGATATAATGGTCGAGACAGGGCCTCAACCTACCCATAAACTATACAATCAAAAGAGTAAACCTTCTAACTGTTAGTTTCGGACGAAAGGAGCCGACTGCACTGCTAATCCTGACTGGATACTAGGAAGGTCCTGATTCGTGTCTATCCACACCTATAGGAAAGTAATGCAGCACCCCAAGAAGGGCGTCAGTACAATATGTACTGAATATGTAAGGCAGTAACTGTAAATAACTAAATGAGCTAAAAGGAAACTGAAAGTAACTGAATGTAAAGAATAGAGATATTACCTGAATAACTGAACTTTATGCTGTCTAATCTATCAGTACTAATGCAAACAAGAACCTTACCTAGCTCCCATAAGCCGGAAGGTACAACAAGCGCAGAATANCCACCCGGCCCCCCCATAAGCTCCGGTGAGTACACTTCAATCTATATACCCCTAACAAGGTCACACTGAGCCATCCAATAACTATAGCTGTCCTACCAGTCCATTGGGTCTGTAACTGAGCCCGCTCGACCCCTGAACTGTAGTTGTGTCTAAATCTAGTGGACTCCTGATATTTGCACCCTGGGTACTAGGCTCAACGGGATGGTGCCGATATGGCATATAATAGTCCAGCCATGGAATGGACTGTATGAGGCCCTCAGACCCCACCTTTGTCCCTTGTAGATGGCATACCTCTCCTTTGAGCGACGTCTTCTCGCCCCTGGCGGGCGCTGACACAGCTAGTAACGCTGGGGTTGGCTATGGAAGGCTATACAGGGCAAAGTCAATCCCAAACTAAACATAGAATACTGGTCTCTTCTAATAACAACAACTAAGCACAATAAATATACTTTTGCCTCTATAACCTAGATTCAAACTGAGTTATAATGCTAAAGAAACTTACTTGCCGAACAGATTTGCCTTAACATACCTCGATCGCCGATTCCTGATTAACTGGCGAGTTTCAATTCATATTCAACAACTCTTTTAAACTGTAATTGTATTACCGGGAAAATGAGAAAAGTTTCAGTACTAAATTCAGTAGAAATGATAACTTATAATACTAATATTAACTATACTCCAACTTAACAAAATATGGCCAAAAACGTATAATTTCCCGAGAGTTCATAAGGGAGAAATACTTACTTGAATCCTTTGACTGTATAGGGATCAATTTGGAAAAATTCTGACAACTTCTACTTGATGGGTTTATGATCTGCTGGGCGAATTTCAAGAAAATAACTTCATAGTAATGCTCTCTGCAGGCTTAGAACTCAATACCTAGAGTTAATTTGAATTTGGACAGCATTTGGCAACATAATCAGAGGAGAATAACTTAAAAATGGGGTCTCTCTTTCTATGGACGAAGATATATATATGAAATGATTCAAAAAGTGAAGGTTCTATATATATATATACACTTGGGCGGTGGACAGGGGGATCTGTGTCACAGCCCCCAACGCACCAATTTACGGGCGTGTCACGGTGCCCAACACGGAGGGAGGGGTTCCCTGACATGCTGCCCCTGTTGCAGCCTGCTCCGGCCTTCTCCCTCGCTACCTTGATTCCATGATCGTACGTCCTTTCCTCGGACCCTTTCTCATATGCATCACACTTTAAGACTCTTGACTAACGTACGAATATGCCGACTAACGTTAGGAGCTTATGGGGTGCAACATTCTCCCCCCCTTAGGAACATTCATCCTCGAATGTCGACTACAACCTATAGGAGTTTAACTCATTTAACTATTATTTTGGAAAATTTTTGGCAGAGTCTCTCCTGTAATATGGACTATCTGAAAACCCTAATACGCAGAAAAGTCCAATACAAGCATTTCACATAACACTATAACAACTCTTTCACAGCAAGATTGTAGTCAACTAAACAGTATATGTAGCATAATTCATAAAACAACAATTGAATCAATAACTTTACCTTAACTATATAGTCTGGACTATGTCTGAAACAAATGAGGATATCTGGATCTCATGTAGTCCTCGACTTCCCAGGTCATCTCTTTTCTATTCTTGTTTCTCTACAATACCTCAACAGAGGCGACATCTTTAGTCCTCAACCTGCGAACCTGCTGGTCTAATATGGCCACTGGAACCTCTTTATAGGCTATCTCCTCAGTAACCTGGATGTCTTCAACTGGAACGACTCGAGATGGATCCCTTTTCACCAAACGTCATCATGCCCTTCATTGGTGAAACTTTTAGAAAACCTAGTCGTCTACATTGAATTTCAGATTTCTACATCGTACATCAACATAAGATTTCTGGACACTTTGAGCTGCCAGCAAGCGCTCTCTGATAAGATTCACTTTCTCCTCTGACTGATGGATTATATATGGTCCAATTAACCCTGATTCTCCTACCTCGAACCAACCAACCGGGGATCTGCATTTTTTCCCATATAAGGCCTCATAAGGCGCCATCTGGATTTCCGAATGATAACTTCTATTATAAGAAAACTCAATAAGTGGTAAATGTTCATCCCAACTGCCCCTAAAGTCTAACACACACGCTTGCACCACATCCTCGAGCATCTGAATTGTACGTTCTACCATTCCGTTTGTCTTAGGATGGAATGCTGTACTCAGGTTAACCTGCGTTCCCATGCCTCTCTTAAATGATTGCTAGAATCTAGCTGTGAATTGTGCTCCTCTGTCATAAATGATTGATACCGGGACACCATGGAATCGAACTATTTCTTTGATATATAATTCAGCATAATCCTTGGCTGAGAAGGTAGTCTTGACTGGCAGAAAATGAGCTGACTTCGTTAATCTATCGACAATCACCCATATAGAATCAAATTTGCGTTTGATCCGGGGTAGCTTTGTCACAAAATCCATATTAATTGCCTCCCATTTCCACATAGGCACTGCTATTTCCTGCGTCAATCCACCGGGTTTTTCATGTTCAGCCTTTACCTGCCGGCAGTTAGGGCATTGTGCTACAAATTCTGCTTCACCCTTTTTCATTCCCAGCAGCCAGTAAACCTCTTTTATGTCATGATACATCTTTTTTGAACAAGGGTGAGAGAATAACGGGAATAATGTACCTCTGCCATAATCTTCTGGCGAAGTCCTACCACATCTGGAACGTAGAGGCGACCCCTACATCTCAAGACCCTATCTTCGGTTACCTCAAAAGCTGATACTTCCCCCTATTGTACCTTATCCCCAAGCTGATCTAAATGAGGATCTTCGTACTACTGTTCTTTTACCTCCACTACTAGGGACGATACTGCAGTATTCTGAATTATGGCCCCATTATCTCCCGAGTCCACTATTCAGACGGCTAAGCTGGATAATTAGTGTAATTCTCGAGCCAGTTCTCGCTATTCGGGTCTCAAATGTGCTAAACTCCCCATGGATCTATGATTGATGGCATCTACTACAATGTTGGCCTTTCCTGGATGATAAAAAAATATTCACGTCGTAGTCTTTCAACAGTTCTAACCAGCGACGCTATCGTAGATTCAACTCTTTCTGAGTGAAAATGTACTAGAGGCTTTTATGGTTAGTGAAAATATCTACATGGACGCCATACAGATAGTGCCTCCATATTTTCAAGGCATGAACTACTACAGCTAACTCTAGATCATGGGTGGGGTAGTTCTTTTCATGCTTCCTCAGCTGCCTCGAAGTATAAGCAATTAACTTACTATGTTGCATCAGAACACACCATAAACTAACACCTGAAGCATCACAATACACTAAATAACCATCTGACCCTTTTGGAAACACTAGTACTAGTGCTGATGTCAATCTGTTCTTTAGTTCTTGGAAACTCTGTTCACACGCTTCATTCCAGTGAAATTTAGGTACTTTCTGAGTTAACTTGGTCAAAGGCACTGATAAGGTCGAAAACCCTTCTACAAACCTTCTGTAGTACCTAGCTAATCCCAGGAAACTGCGTACCTCAATCGGAGTTGTTGGTCTAGGCCATGTATTTACTACCTCGATCTTCTTTGAATCTACCTGAATACTAGCCTCTGACACGATATGGCCTAAGAAGGCCACAGAATTCAGCCAAAACTCACATTTAGAAAATTTTGCTTATAACTGGTGATCCTTGAGAATCTGGAGCACTGTTTGTAAATGATCTCGATGTTCTACTTCTGAACGAGAATACACCAGAATATCATAAAAAAATACTATCACAAAAAAATCCAGATACGACCTAAAGATGTTGTTCATCATATCAATGAACGCTGCAGGAGCATTCGTCAACCCGAAGGACATAACTAAGAATTCAAAATGGCCATACCTAGTTCTGAAGGTCCTCTTCGGGTTATCTCTCTCCTGAATTTGTACCTGGTGATACCTAGAACTTAAATCGATTTTTGAGAAATACTTCGCCCCTGTAGCTGATCAAACAAGTCATGTATTCTGAGAAGTGGGTATTTGTTCTTGATAGTGACTTTATTTAGCTGCCAGTAGTCTATACACATGCAGAGGGAGCCATCCTTCTTTCTTAGAAATAGAACTGGCGCACCCCACGGTGAAGTACTCGGCCTAATGAAGCCCTTATCTAACAGATCTTTCAGCTGTCCCTTCAATTCCCGAAGGTCAGCAGGAGCCATTCTTTATGGAGGGATGGAGATAGGCTGAGTACCTGGTAGTAGATCGATAGCGAAATCGATTTCCCATTCTGGGGGAATACCAGGAAGTTTATCTGGGAATACATATGGAAACTCATTGACTACTGGAATGGAATGAAGAGTTGGGGATTCTTCTTGGACATCCTGAACCCTGACAATATGATAGATGCAACCCTTGGCTATCAACTTTCTTACCCGAAGATAGGATATAAACCTACCTTTTGGCGTGGCTGCATTACCTTTCCACTCCCGTATTACCTCCCCTGGAAAGTGAAACCAGATAGTCTTGGTCCAACATTCTACATTGGCATAACATGGTGCTAGCCAATCCATACCCATACTTGCATCAAAATTGATTATTTCTAATTCCACCAAATCTGCTAAAGTCTGGCGACCAACAACCTCTACTATGCAACACTGGTAGATCCTTTTAGATATAATAGAATCACCAATGGGTGTGGACATTAAAAAGGTCACTGAAGCAATTCTAACATGATATCGAATTTTCGAGCTACTAGTGGCATCACATAAGACAAAGTGCAACCTGGGTCTATCAAAACATAAACAAAATGAGAGCAAATGTCTAGCATACTTGTCACCACATCCGGCGATGAATCTGACTCATGTCACCCCAGTAAAGCATAAGTGCGATCTGGACCGGTGCCTGAGCTAGATGCCCCTGACCTACCTCGGCCTTTGCCGACCGAAGCTGAGGGCCTACGCCCTGCTGGAGATGTTGGGGCACGTGATCCTACTGACGATCTATCTTGTCGATCCCGATCACTCTGGCCCTTGGGTGGATAGTCTCTCATCAGCTGACCCTCTTTTCCACATGTGTAACACACCGAAGAACCATACCTGCATGCCCCATGATGTAATACCCCAAAAGTGCTTAAGAATAGACACGGAAATTAAAAGTTGGAAACTACTGAAATTGGAACAAAGTAGCACAGAACGGGCCATGTAATAGCTCATGGTATCAAACCATGGGTCGTTTTATGCATTCATGGTGAGGGAATTCTAGGTGGCACTGGAGATGATGGACGACACAACGACTCGTTGCTCGAAACAACGAGCTGTTGCTAGCAGTCGTAGGAAGAGACTGGGCTCAGCAGTTGGGGATACCACGGGTCATCCAATGACTCGTGGGGAGAAGTAACAATCCGTGGTCATCGGTCATCATGTGTTTGCCAGGATTTCTAGTGCATGTGATGGATCAAGACCACGACTCATTGGAAGACACCACGAGTCGTGGTAAGGAGGTTCAACAACGGTCGACTTGAAGACTCGTTGGTCCAAAGGATGAGTCGGCCTATCCATCCGTGGTTCAATTTCGGAGGCAAGTCTCTACAGTGCAAATGACGGGCCATACAACGGGTCGTCGTTCCTTCCAACGACCTGTTAGTGCCACCCGTCGGAATGATCTGCACAGTTATTAGGGAAGATTCATTAAGGGCATTTTCAACTTTTTCATTCTATAAGACCCTAAACTATGTTGTTTTAACTTATAAAAGGTGGGTTTTTAGAGGGATAATTATTTCTAAGTCCTCATTCATGCATGCAAGAGTATAGAGGGGCGATCAAGGGTGATTTAAGGCTCTTCTCTTCAAATTCTTCAATTTCCTTCTTGGGCATTCAAGGGGAATTAAGAATTAGTTATTTTAAAGTATGTAAGGCTATCAATGGGTGTTTCCTTTCACACCCATGCCCATTCTTCATGATTTCATGAAAATTCTATCAAAAGTTTATTGGGTTTTGAAGTAAGATTATATAAAAATCTAATGATTTGCTTATGGGCTTTGTGATTTTAGAATCTTATCATACTCTATGGGATTTTAATCAGCTTTTATGATTTAAGTTATTTATAATGTTATCGATTTTTATTTCTATGAAACTAAGCCTAATTATGAATGACTCATGATGAATCGATTTATGATCTACTTTTTTAATAATGATATTTAGAAGCCCAACATGAATTATGATTTAAATTATGGATTTAATCTATTACCCATCATGATTTTATGAATTTCAAACTATATGCATGATCTACAAGTATATATGAACTTTATGATTTATGAATTATGTTTTAGCCTACTCATGGGCCTTATTTCATGGCTAGTTCACGTATGTACAAGTATGTTTATGATTATCATGATTTAACTAGACCAAGAATTCATGCAAGTTATACTATGAGCACTATATATGTTTTAGGAGTAGTATCGAACACTGGTAGGTTTGGGGCTCTGGTTAAGCCCCGGATCTCATAAATTACGTGCCACCATAAGTATGTTAGGACCTCCTTTGTGACTGTCCCCATCCCAATTGGCCCTTTTCATGGTGATATCACGCCCTTCATGGTTCTACCCTTGGCAAGGTATGAACAACCTCCCCACTAGGTTTACAGGTCGGACTTCATGTGTGCTCATATGGGGTAGTTTGGTTAAGAGAATCTCCCATTGTTACTCATGATTTATGCATGTTATGATTATGTATTTTGGCTCAATTCATGTTAAGTAAAGTTTTTATCTTATGGATATGATTATGTTGTATTACGATTGTTTTGAAAACCTTGAGCCTTATGTTATGTTATGATGTTCGCGATATGAGCATGATGTCCTACTCTTATTATCATTTATGAGTTTTTAAATTTAAATTTTACTTATCTTGCATACTCAGTACATTCCACGTACTGACCACATACTTTCTATGTTGTATTGTTTCATGATACAGGAAGCGTCTCTCAGGATCACCCTCCTCAGTAGCTTCTCAGAGTTTGCTATCAGCTTGTTTGGTGAGTTCTCATGTTCCAAGGGCAATATGTTCAGACTCTATTGTTCTCTTTCAGTTTCACCATTTTTGGGTTAGTTGGGGTATTGTCCCATCAACCCGTCTTTCATGATTAGAGGCTTTTTAGACTATAAGTTGTATTTAGCCTCCATGTCTGGATCATGTATTGTCTTTCTCCATTATTATGTCATGATTTCATTTTCTTATGTTAAGCCTTCCATTCATGTGAATGAATTAGATGTATGCTCATGCGATGGGTTGACTTGGGGTCTCTCCGGGCTCCTTGTCCCGTGTTTACAATCTAGGTGCATGTTCGGGTCTTGACAAACTTGGTATTAGAGCCATAGGTTTGATATGTCCTAGGATGTCAGAAATCCTCCGCGTTAAGTAGAGTCTTTTTCATCGGTGTGAAGCGCGCCACACTTATGACGAAGAGGCTATGAGATGTTTAGGAAGTGTTCCTTCTTTCATGATCTATGTCGTATGAAGAAAGTCCTTTATCCTTCTAATTTGTGCTATTTGCATTTGCAGAATCACGCCTCCACGCCGAGTGAATGCCAGAAGAAATTGTAATGACAATGGTCATGAGGGTGCCAATGGTGACGAGCATTTGCCAACCCCACTCATTCATGGGGAGCACGCACTAGAACCAGCTGCCCATGCTGAGTTTAGGGAAGCGATTTAGATGCTGGCACAGGCCATGGCTGCCTAGGTTCATAATCAGACAGTGGTGCACTACCCTCAGAATGGGAATGCGGCCATAACTAGGGTAAGGGATTTATTGACGATAAGCCCTCCTGAGTTTATGGGGTCAAGGTGGGCGAGGATCCATAGGATTTCATAGAGAAGATTCTGAAGATCACCCAGGTTATGGGGGTGAACAATCGGGAGTGTGTTGACTTGACCTCCTATCATCTAAAGGGGGTGGCTCACATATGGATCAAGTAGTGGAGAGATGCCAGGGCAGTAGGTGTAGGCCCGATAGGTTTAGAAGAGTTTCATGCGACATTTTTGGATCGGTTCTTCCCTTGGGAGATGAGGGAGCTCAAAGAGGCCGAGTTTGTTAATTTGAAATAGGGTAATATGTCTGTTAAGGAGTACACATTGGAGTGCACCCGATTATCCATGTATGCTCCAGAGTTGGTGGCAGACCAGAGGGCTCGGGTGAGTCGCTTTGTGCATAGGGTGGTAGATTATTTGGACAAGGATTGCAGAATCACCATGCTATATTTAGATATCGAATTTCCCCGTATTGTGTTGCATGCACAACATATGGAGTTGGTCTACCGGAGGTAGAGGGAGGCCAAGAGGGCCAGGACCGACGATTTTGGTGCTTCTCAGGTCAGGTCAAGGGGTGGACAACATCAGCAGTCCCAACATAGGTCCATCGCTCTAGCTCCATCATCGACCAACACGCCATCTAGATTCAGAGGAGATCGGAGGAGAAGAGCTGTAGAGTCGAAAGGCCAGGGTAGCATGTCGGTGGAGCGCACTTTTCCTGTTTGTGTGGGGTGCGGCAAGAATCACCCCAAGAGGTGCTTAGTTGGCTTGGATGCTTGCTTCAGGTGTGGAAAACCCGGACACAGACTTAAGGATTGCCTCCCAGCCAAATTAGGGATCGGTGGAGCCCGTGTGATAGAAGCCAATTTTTCTGCTCTAGTAGAATGTCCCCCTCAATAG
>JACEIK010000385.1:445090-455917 GCA_018107945.1 Datura stramonium | reverse complement strand
AATTGACACTTGAGGAGATTTTACCCTGTAGTCTAGTCCCTGTGGGATCGATACTTGGCTTACTTAAGCCACTTACTACTTGTTCGACCACGTGCACTTGTGTGTAGTCTCCAGACAGCCGAACACTTCCCATATCGATTTTTCAAGATAAGTGGTACGAGCACTTAGTACGATTCGTGGTGTCAACCTACGACCCATACTGTGTTGTGTACCCTTTTTTAGACCATTTTTATGATTCTTTTAATCAGTGTGTAAGTGTTTGTTTTGCACATTTTTGGGCACTCAGATTTCCCCTAGGTCTAGCATATGGTAAACTCCCTTTTTACACTACTCAATCCTCCCCTACCCGTAACTCCCTTTAGGTGTTCAAGGGACAAAATTCAGTACATTTTAAGTGGGTTTCAAGTCAAGTTGATGTTTTCGAACATACCCATTGACTTTCAAGCATACCCAGTGATTCTTATGGTTTTCGATTCCCTTAAGTTCACTTTCAAACATTTAGAGCTTGCAATGTAAATAACTTACTTGATTGTTGATTCATAGACTGGAAATCAACTTCTAGGTCTTTGCACACTTAGTTGAAGCAAGAATTTTGTGCTTACTTTCTTGATGATGAGAAGTTATGGGTGTTGGGAAGAGGATGCTCGAGTCGTGGGTTGTGGGTTTGTGAGGTGTTCTCGTGGGGGAATAGTGAATTTTGATGTTTAAATAGGTAAGGGCAGATTTAAAAATCCGGATCGAATCGGGTAATTTTGACATGTCACGACTCATACCACGAGTCGTAGGAGCAACCTACAACTCTTCCCCTGACCTGTAATGATTTTAACGATCGAGAACTTACCTGGTGACCTACGAGTGCATCCTATGATTCGTACCTCAAAGGTACGAATCGTAGGATGAGTCATAGGTCGGACTTTGCTTCGAATTTTCTCTGCTTTTCACCACCACTGCTGCCATGAATCGTAGGATGCACTCATAGGTCAGACTTTGCTTCGAATTTTCTCTGCTTTTCACCACCACTGCTGCCATGACTTGTAGGTCCTCACCACGAGTCGTACTGAGATTCTGTAGCAGCAGATTTTTCAGCCACTTGTTTTTGTTTCCCTTCACACTAAGCACACGTTAGTTCACTAACTTGGGTTTCCTCACAAGAAGCACTTGATTTAACGTCGCGGCACGATGCATGTAGTCTTATTACTCAGATTTCAGCAAACCACCACTTGGGTTGCCTCCCAAGAAGAGCCTAATTTAACAGCGCGGCACAACGCAAGTCTCTTGACTACTCAGAATTCGTCAAGTGACTCATACTCATCCTCTAGTGCTGAGATCCCCGGCAATGGTGCAAACATTTTGATAACGCTCAAACCACACTTCCAACTGAAGTATGAAGCAGACATTGTTAATAAAGAACCCAACTTAGAGGTTGGGATCGATCCCACAGGATATAAGGAAGATCTAGATTACAGCTGGTAGATGAACTCGTATGGTAATTACTTCACAATGGGGGGATTCTAATAAAAATCAATAATAGAAATAAATAGCAGTCAAGATTTTAGTTGCGAATCAATAATTAAAGGATAACTAGGGTTTGTATTCCCCATGGGTTCATAACAACTTTGGGTATAGACTAGTGATCTTTATCAATACTTACTTACCGAACTGATAACTTAGGTTTAACCAAAAGATCGGTCAATCCCTATTGAATGACTATCCTAAATTACTCAACCAAGTCTCATGAGTTTTGCAAACTAACCGTTATCACTAAGTTCCAGATACAACTATCCTGCGACCACAGCTCAAGTTAATACAATGATCATCAAGATCAAGGCTTTGTTGTAATTCTTTTTTCCTAATCTCTACCTCTTCGACCAAAGCAAGTAAATAATTCAGGAACTTCCTAACGTTGTGCACCGCTAAGGATCATTAAAGATGAAGAGACTACAATATAAGTAATTAGTATTGGTTTTAGACTTACTTTGTGCAACCCTAACTTGTTAATCCACCATAGTTCCCACAACCCTAGCTATGGAGGTTTTAGCCTCTCATAATAGCAAGGTTGTGAATTGTATTCATGATTGAAAACATAAAACAATACTTACAAATATGATTGAGAAAAACAATTCCTTCAATTAATCCACGAAATCTTGAATAACAAGTAGAAAGAACAATATGAGTTTAAGAAAAGGTTGAACCAACTCAATTCTCTCTTTCAATGATGTAAAATTGCTTTTTACAATGTTTTCCTACTAAAATTAAGTCTATTTGTTGTCCTCTATGAAAAATAAAACATAAAAAGTATTTATAGAGACACAAGAATCCTTTTCCTAAACTAACAGGACTGCTTTCTATATCTGTAGTTGACCTCATCACTAGTCCACCTACCACTCGTAAGGGATTCTCACGGACTGTGGAATTGACTTCTGGCTTGGAGTGTTGGCTGAATTTTGGCTAAGTATTAGGCCAAGGTACGATTCGTACCAAAATCCAACGACTCGTACATTGCACCCGTGGCTTGATCCTGATACTTTGAACTTTGTCTGAACTTCACCACGGCCGGTATGGTACGACTCATACCTTCATCTCACAGATTGTAGGGTACTCTCGTACTGAGAATCAGCCTCCTGTGCAATTCTTCCAAATTTCATCACGATTGGCTTACCACGACTCGTACCATCATTGTACAATCCATGACAAGTTTCATGGGATCAGTCTTCCAAGTTAAACTTTCAGCTTCTTATCAAGGCCCTCAGTACGACTCGTAGGTCCATCCTATCGATCGTACTGTGGACTGCACTTTTTGCCCTTTTTTGTACACTTTAGCTTCCTTTTGCAATGTATTGTTCCAACACCCATTTATCGTGAAATCAAAGGAAAAGTGCGTCATATCCACATAAATACACCTAAGTCCTTGCTATTTTCTTAGTTTTGAGCGTTAATGGTGCTATAAATCCACAGCAACTCATCCATTTATTCTCAAGTATGTAGGATTTTAAAATGGGTTGAATTCTGCTTCACCTATGCCCAATTTCAATTAAAGTCATGAATTCTCCTACTCAAATTCCATGGGATTTTCCCCAAAGAATGTCAATGTGATTTCTCCTTATAGGTATGTTTTAATTGAGTTTTATTTATTGAAATATGCATGATGGGCAGGTTTCATATTATTTCCTTCAAAATCATATTTCAATCTTTTTAAATCTAAATTTTCCATTTATGGAAGTTCATGGAAATTATGATTTATGATGAATATTAATTATTTTATGTTTATTGATTATGGAAATGCATGAATCCAAGTTACCCATGTTTATGAGAATATTTTGAAAGAATTGAGTATGATGAAGCATTGGGCAATGCCCACATGATGAAGAATGATTTATGATTTATGAAATGAATTTCATAATTTATCGATTGATGATGTTAGCCAATAAAAAGGGCCTTGATTCTTGGCTAAGAATCTTTTAAAAGGAATCAATGATGATAAATGTTATTTCTTAGCAAATTAATTTTATGCATGATGTTAATGATTTATGTATGAGCCTATATGCATATTTTTGGGAGCCGTGTCTAGCACCGAGAAGCCTGGCATTCAAAGGACTACGCCGGTGTCTCATAACCACATGCCACCATGGGTTGTAAATGTTATGATGTATTGATAATTATCCCCTCAAATGTGATATCACATCTTATGCACGACCCTCGCCTGGCAAGCCAGGGTCGGCTCTTCCCAAATGAGCGAGACAGTGGGGCATCATGAAGGCTCTACCATGATAGTGTCGGTTATGACGAGTCCTCTCATTGTTCCACATGTTTTTATGCATTGTTATAATTATATTATGGCTCAATTTATATTATAATAAAGTTATTTACGATTATGATAATGAATGATTTGAAAGTCTTGAGCCTTATGTTTTATTACGAAGATTTTGATGCAAGCATGATGTCCTTCTCTTATGTCTATATATGAGTTTACTCTAATTTTAAAATGTCCATTTTACTTACCTTTCATACTCAGTAGATTTCACGTATCGACCGCATACTTTCTATGTTGTATTGTTTCATGATACAGGGTCCGGATCTCAGGCTCATCCTCATCCTTAGACCATCCCAGCCTACGATATCAGCTTTTTGGTGAGTCCTCATGTTCCGAGGGCCGTTTGATGAACTTTTCTATTGATTATGTTTAAATATTGCTCAGGTTAGTTGGGGATGTTGTCCCATCAACCCATATTACGTATTAGAGGCTTACGGACAAATCAGTAGTATTCAACTTATGTAAATGTTGGTATTTTATGATGTTATGTCATGGTTACATTTCCGTGATGTTTTATACTTAATATTCCATTTATTTAAATGAGATTACTTGAATGCATGAACCATGGGTTGACTTGGGGTCTCTCGGGGTTCCTTGTCTCGTGTCTACGATCCAGGTATACGTTTGGGTCATGAAAAACATAGTATCAGAGCAACAGGTTTGAAGTTTCCTAGGGTGTCCGAAAGCCACGTTAGGTAGAGTCTTTTTCATGGGGGTGAAGCATGCCACACCTATGACGAAGAGGCTAATGAACATTTTAGGAAATGTTCCCTTCTTTTATGCTCTATGTCGTGCGATTCGCGATTACAGAATTATGGCTCCTAGGAGAATGAACGGAAGGAGGAATGGAAATGATGATGGCCATGGAGATGGCAATGACCATGGGCATCAGCAAGCCCCACCTGTTCCGTAGCTCCAGGCACTAGAGCCAGCTGCCCACGACGAGTTTCAGGCAGCGATTCAAATGTTGGCGCTGGCCTTGACCGCTCAGGTCAATCAGCAGGCTGTTGCACAGGTTCCATAGAATGGAAATGCAGTGGCAGATTGGATTAGATACTTCTTGAGGATGACCCCTCCTGAGTTCACGGGATCAAAGGTGGATAAGGATCCACACAAGTTTATTGAAGGGATCTTGAAGGTCACTCAGGTTATGGGGGTTACAAATTGGGAGTGTATAGACTTGGCCTCATATCAGCTAAAAGACGTCACTCATATTTGGTATAAGTAATGGAAGGATAGCAGGGCAGCGGGTTTGGGCCCTATCAGCTGAGATGAGTTCCACATGGCCTTTCTTGACAGGTTCTTCCCTTGGGAGATGAGAATTGAAAAAAACTGAATTTTTTAACCTCAAGCAAGGAAAGATGACAGTGCTGGAGTATTTGCTTGAGTTCACCCAGAGTTGGTGATGGATCAGAGAGTGCGGGTGAGCCAATTTGTTCATGGCGTGGCCGATTATCTAGACAAGGATTGCAGGACTGTCATGCTTCATAAAGATATGGACTTTCCTCGCATATTTTTGTATGCCCAACAGATGGAGGCGGCTTATGCGAGGGAAAAGGAAGCAAAGAGAGCTCGGACAAATAGTCGTGGGTTTTCACATCAGAGGTCCGGCGGTGGCTACCGTCCACAGTTTTAGCAGAGGTCACTAGCCCCAGCGCCATCAACAACTAGTGTTTTGTCCAGGCCCAGGGGTGATCAGAGGAGCAGGGCTTCAGGGTCGAAGGATTAGAGGGGCACCCAGTTAGAGTATACCTCTCCAACCTGTGAGAGGTGCGACAAGAGTCACACCGGGGAGTGCCTGCTCCGTTCGGATGTCTGCTTTGGTGTGGTAGACCTGGGCACATGCGCCGAGCATGTCCATATGCTAAACAGGGTGAGGATAGGGGTCGAGCATAGACCACCAGGACAGCAGCAGCTCCATACCGTTCATCTCCACAGGGAGCATCTACTAGTGAGGGTGGCCGTCAGCACCAAAACTGATTTTATGCCATTTCCTCGCGCTAGGAGCAAGAGACTTCACCAGAAGTGGTCACTGGTCTATTGCATGGCTTTCATATTGATGTTTATGCCTTGTTAGAACAGGGAGCCACATTGTCTTTTGTGACTCCTTACATTGCTAGTAGTTTTGGAGTTAGTCTTGAAATTCTGTCAAAACCATTCTCCGTATCTATTCCAGTTGGTGATTCAGTTGTAGCTCGGCGGGTATCTAGAGGTTTCCCTATTACGGTGTTGCATAAGGTTACCTCTTCAGATTTGGTAGAGTTAGCCATGATTGACTTTGACGTTATTCTTGGTATGGATTGGTTGTTTGCATGTTATGCTTCTATTAATTGTAGGAACTGTACCGTGGAGTTTCATTTTTCAGGTGAGTTAATTTTGGAGTGGAAGGGTAGTTCGGCGGTGCCAGCAGGTTGGTTTATTTCTATCTTAAGTCTAGGAAGATGATCTCTAGGGGTGTATGTACCACCTAGTTAGGGTTAAGGATGTGGAGTCCGAGACCCCGAGTATTCAATCAGTTCCGGTGGTGTGTGAATATCCAGAGGTGTTTCCCGAGGATTTTTCAGGTGTTCCTCCAGAAAGGGAGATTGATTTTTGTATTAATCTATTGCCAGATACGCAGCTTATTTCTATCCCTCCTAACAGGATGGCTCCAGCCGAGCTAAAGGAATTGAAGGATTAGTTAAAGGATTTTTTGGATAAGGGCTTCATTAGATCGAGCCAGTCTCCATGGGGTGCACCAGTTCTATTTGTTCAGAAGAAGGATGGTTCCCTTCGCATGTGTACTGAATATCGGCAATTGAACAAGGTTACCGTTAAGAACAGGTACCCCTTACCCAGGATCGATGATTTGTTTGACCAGCTTTAGGGTGCCAAGTGTTTCTCCAAGATCGATCTCAGGTACAGGTATCACCATCTCAGAGTGCGGGAGAGTGACTTCCCAAAAACTGCTTTCAGGACCCGGTATGGTCACTATGAATTTTTTTTATGTCTTTTGGGCTAACCAATGCTCCAGCAGCTTTTATGGACCTGATGAACAGGGTATTCAAGCAATATTTGGATATGTTCATGATCATGTTCATCGACGACATTCTTATATACTCCCGGAGTGAGGAGGAGCATACCACTCATTTGAGGATAGTGTTGCAAACCCTCAAGGATTGTCAGTTCTATGCAAATTTTAGTAAGTGTGAATTTTGGCTAAACTCGGTAGCATTTATAGGATATGCAGTATCAAACGAAGGAATAAGGGTAGATTCCCACAAGATAGAAGCGGTGAAGAATTGGCCTAGACTGGTGAGTCCTTCTAAAATTCAGAGTTTCTTAGGCCTAGCAGGTTATTACCAAAGGTTTGTCGAGGTTTTATCATCTATTGCAGCACCTTTTCCTAGGTTGACTCAGAAAAAGGTAAAATTCCAATGGTTAGATTCTTTTGAGAAAAGCTTCCAAGAGTTGAAGACACGACTCACTTCAGCACCAGTGTTGACCTTACCTGAGGGTACCGATGGCTTTGTTGTCTATTTTGATGCTTCGAGAGTTGGAGTAGTATGTGTGTTGATGCAGCGTGGGAAGGTAATAGCATATGCTTTGAGACAGCTGAAGGTCCATGAAAAGAATTACCTGACCCATGATCTTGAGTTGGCCGCGGTGGTGTTTGCATTGAATATATGGTGGCATTACTTGTATGAGGTCCACGTGGATGTATTTATGGATCACAAAAGCTTGCAATATGTGTTCACACAGAAGGATCTAAATCTTCGGCAAAGGAGGTGGTTGTAATTACTTAATGACTATGAAATGAGTGTCCTTTACCACCCGGGCAAGGCTAACGTGGTTGCAGACTCTCCATGGAAAGTGTGTCCCACATGGATGGGGGAAAGAAGGAGTTGGTGAAGGATGTCCACCGACTCGCAAGGCTGGGAGTTAGATTGATCGATTCGACTGATGGTGGTGTTGTTGTGCATAACGGGTCAGAATCGTCCTTGGTAGTTGAATTTAAATCCAGGCAAGATGAGGATCCAATATTGAGGAAGATGAAGGAGGCAGTGCGGAGTCAAACGGTGGAAGTTTTCTCCCAAGGGGGAGATGGAGTGCTACGATACCAAGGTCGACTATATGTTTCAGACATTGATAATTTGAGAGTTCGGATATTGCATGAGGCACATGGTACCAGATATTCTATTCATCCAGGATCCACGAAAATGTATCGGGATTTGCGAGAAATCTAATGGTGGGATGGTATGAAGAAGGATATTGCGGAGTTCTTAGCAAAATGTCCAAACTGTCAGCAAGTGAAAGTGGAACATCAAAGGCTGGGAGGCGTACTTCCGGATATCAGCATCCCCACTTGGAAGTGGGAAGAGATTAATATGGATTGTGTTACAAGCCTACCTAGTACTCGCCGACACTATGAATCCATTTGGGTGGTGGTGGACAAGCTAACTAAGGCTGCACATTTCCTACAGGTCAAGACCAAGGATTCAACGGGCGATTATGCTAAGTTTTATATTCGGGAGTTAGTTCGACTTCATGGAGTGCCCTTGTCTATTATTTCAGACCGAGGTACTCAGTTTATCTGTCAATTCTGGCGTTCTTTGCAAAAAGAACTTGGGACGCAGGTTAAGCTCAGTACAATCTTCCATCTGCAAAAAGACGACCAGGAAGAACGATCCATTCAAACCCTTGAGGATATGTTGAGGGCATGTGTTATGGATTTTAAAGGTAGCTGGGATGAACATTTGCCCTTGATCGAGTTTTCTTATAATAACAGTTACCACTCTAGTATCTAGATGGAACCGTTCGAGGCTCTTTACGGGCGGAGGTGTAGATCTCCCATCGGGTGGTTCGAGTTTGGTGAGGTAGCAATGATCGGACCAGATTCGGTTCATGAGGCAATGGTGAAGGTTCAGTTGAAAACCGCTCAGAGTCATCAGAAATCATATGCTGATGTGAGGAGAAGAGATTTGGAGTTTGATGTGGACGACTGGGTATTTCTAAAGATATCTCCTATGAAGGGAGTCATGCGATTCGGAAAGAAAGGTAAACTTAGTCCGCTCTAAGTTGGGCCCTACTGGGTTGTGAGAAGAGTTGGTAAGGTGGTTTATGAGTTGGACTTTCCCTCGGAGCTATCTTCAGTTCATCCCGTCTTTCATGTGTCACTTTTGAAGAAGTGCTTGGGTGATCCAGCCTTTGTAGTTCCGGTAGACAGCATTGGTGTGAAGGACAGCCTCAGTTATGAAGAAATTCCCGTTGAAATCTTGGATAGTCAGGTTCGGAGGCTGAGGAACAAAGAAGTATCTTCAATAAAGGTGTTATGGAGAAATCAGCTTGTTGAGGGATCTACGTGGAAGCCGAAGCAGATATGATAGCTAAATACCCTCATTTTTTCTCTACCGGCTCAGTTTCAGTTTGAGGTACCAGTTTTTCCCTAAACCTTTAATCAGCTTTTCCCATTCAGTTCATGTGTACAAGTTTGTTTTTTTGATATGGTAAATGTATGTTTATGAATTAAGTTTAGCTATGTAGTTCCTTTCGGAGGTTGTCATTCCATCAGTTTTCGACTTAAATGATTGGTAATCGTATATGGTGATAACTTGTTTATGAGTTTTCTACATGTTTCTAACATTCAAGGCCGAATGTTCCCAAGGAGGAGATATTGTTATAACCCGGAAACCCAAGGATCAGACCCGAAAGTGAAAATGGAGAAAAATTGGAAATTCACACCAGGTCACAGAACGACTCGTGAGGTGAGACGTGAGGAGTGACCACGAGTCGTGAAGTGACTCGTGGTCATCTTGGTTTGGCAAAGTCTGAGTGAGGTGGCCATGGGCCTGACCACAAGTCGTAGTCATACCTCACGACTCGTGAGGTCACCGTGGTCAACCTTGGAGAATAGGCAATATTGGGATGGGCAGTGTACGCCACGGAAGGTGACCACAAGTCATGGTCCGACCTCATGACTCGTGAAGTCACCCGTGGGGTTCCCTTAGAGTTTTGGGCAGTGGACTCAACGGATCAAGGCCATGAGTCGTCCCCTGTGGCAACAACCCGTTAGGTCCCTCGTGAGGACTGGCGACCAGAGATTTCCTGCGTTTTAATGAGGGTGTTTCCGTAATTTTCTAAGTCCGTAAGGCCTAAAATATATCATTTTGGATATTTTCTGAGTGTGATAAGAGGAGTTAAGACCCTATTGTATGACCATTCTCACGCAAGGATTTTAGAGAGGTTTTGGGAGATTCAAGATCTTCTTCCCCAAATTATCTTCAAATTCTTTGTGGGTGCTCAAGGAACTTTAAGTCCATCTATTCCCAGGTATGTAGGGTTTTAAAATGGGTGGAATTCTTCCTCACCCATGCCCAATTTCGACTAAAGTCATGAATTCTCCTACTCAAATTCCATGGGAATTTTTTCCAAAGCATGTCAATGTGATTTCTCCTTATAGGTATGTTTTAATTGAGTTTTATTTATTGAAATATGCATGATGGGCAGGTTTCATATTATTTCCTTCAAAATCATGTTTCAATCTTTTTAAATCTAAATTTTCCATTTATGGAAGTTCATGAAAATTATGATTTATGATGAATATTAATTATTTTATGTTTATTGATTATGGAAATGCATGAATCCAAGCTACCCATGTTTATGAGAATATTTTGAAAGAATTGAGTATAATGAAGCATTGGGCAATGCCCACATGATGAAGAATAATTTATGATTTATGAAATGAATTTCATGATTTATCGATTTATGATGTTAGACGATAAAAAGGGCCTTGATTCTTGGCGAAGCATGTTTTAAAAGGAATCAATGATGATAAATGTTATATCTTAGCCAATGAATTTTATGCACGATGTTAATGATTTATGTATGAGCCTATATGAATATTTTTGGGAGTCATGTCTAGCACCGAGCAGACCGGCGTTCAAAGGACTACGTCGGTGTCTCATAACCACGTGCCACCGTGGGTTGTAAATGTTATGATGTATTGATAATGATCCCCTCAAATGTGATATCACGCC
>JACEIK010000385.1:377689-397624 GCA_018107945.1 Datura stramonium | reverse complement strand
CTATAGGCCCAGTCGGCCGGAGGTTGTATTTACAGCCGTTATATAGCCCGTTGTTCCCAGAAATCTGAGATAGAGCTAGCCAGGCACCAGATGTGCTTAGCCTCACCAGTTAGTAGCCCAGGTCCTTCTAGGGCACCAGGTGCCAGTCATACCCCCCAAGGCGGGGCGTGACAGTAGTTCATTACATCCGGGGCTTAAACTGAGCCCCAAACCTACTTAGTTTTCGATATTACTTCCAGAGTTAAAAACTCGTGCCTTCCTCCTTACTCCCTTGGACTGAGCTCTGGGGTTCGTGCCTTCTTCCTTATGTTGTCAAGGATTTTACTGACCAAGTCTACCAACATGTATCCCTCTAACCCACACTCCAGCCCATTTTGTTCATATGATCTCTCTGTCCTTCGACATAACAAACTGGGGCCCTAGCCATTATCTTGCAGGTATGTCCTACTGTTATTAGCATACTGCGTTGGAATCGACCTATTTCTGACCTGAACTTTACTATTGTTGGGGGTTTATCACTTATGGACTCCCTCACGTACTTGGGTACTACTGGAGGTCTTATTTTCTCTCCTGATTTACTACCATAAAGGTCTAGATAACTTATTTAAACACTAAGGGTCTTAACCACTTCCTAATCTTTCTTGAAGTCAATAATTCTCGCCCTACTTTACTCTTTATTCTGGGCAACATGGCAGTGCTACTTATGATTTTTGTTGTACTAAAAGAATAAACTGGGAGGTAGGAAGTAACCCTATCGTTCTATACCAAGGTTGGAGTGAAAATTTCAATAATTCTAGAGGCTGGGGGTACAGACCTTACATGACCCTTTTTATGTTTCAGTTGTGGTCCAACCTTAACTCTGCCCCCGTCTAATTCTACATATCTAGTAGGTAAGACAACTCATACATATATTATTCTGAGGTATTGTTCCAAGTCTAAAGAAGGGATTGGGGACGATGCTGACATATCTGTTGCCTTAGGAAGTTTCTGGTGCCTCAGGAGGATAGTGGGGAAATGTGAAAGACGTCTGTTTTTGCCTTTAAGCTAACCGTCTCCCAAGGATGGCATTGCACTGGTACCTCCTCTTGCTACTATAGTCATCTTACGACTGGATGGAGTCTGTCTTATATCAAATGTTATCCTAGACATACATAACAATGAAAGCTTAGGACTCAACCCTATACAACTCCACTCTATAGCACGATCTGAGAAGAAGGAGGGGTAACCATGCTATCATGCCTCGTAGCCTCCTGCTTATAAAATGTGGTGCACAATACATTTATAAACAAGACTCTACTATACACGGCATGCAGACTCCCTAGGATACGAACTGCTCTAATACCAAGTTACGCCCTACCTTAGGAGGCATGAATGGCACATAGTTCCACACTGGAATCTGACTGACCTGGCTAGGCTTATGCATATCTAGTGCAAGCCTGCAACTCGACTCAAGAAAACAACGGGCTATATCTCAGTTGTAAACACAGCCTCCGACCAATAAGGCCTTATAGTCACCTATAAAAGAAAATGTCTATCCAGCAACAGACCATAACAGGGAATCCTATGCGGCTCGACAAGGCCTCCATGATTTCTAGTTATAATTGAAATGAAAATTATGCGCTATATAAGGCACCACACAGTTAATGACACCTAACTAACTGAAAATTATAGTCTGCAAGCCTTTAAGAATAAAAATAGTGGTCGGGATAGGGCCTCGGCCTACCCAAATGCTATACAAATGGAAGACTGCACTTTCTACAACCTGGCAACCCCGAATGAAAGGAGCTGGCCAAATTGCAGACTCTAAACAACTGTTACTAAGGATCCTGAATTATGTCTGTCTAAACCTGCAGGCAAGTAATGCAACGCCTAAGGGAGGGTGTCAGTACAATATGTACCGAATATGTAAGGCAATAAATAAGATGATAAAGACTGGAAGTAAATAGAAAGAAGGGTAGAACGATTAACCTGTACGCTTGCTTATTTGTAATCTGCATCTAACCAACACTACATGTATGAGAGCTAAGATTGTATAGTTACACATCATAAACTATAACTAGCAGGCAAGAATACAAACAAGAACCTCAGCTGGCCCCCGTAAGCTGGAAGGTACAAGCAGCACAGAAATAACTTACCTGGGCCCCTATAAGCCCTGGCAAGTACACCTCAATCTATATACCCCTATCCAGGTTTCTATGACTCTACTGTTGCTATAGCCAACCTACCTGTCCCCCTGGGTCTGCAACTGAACCTATTTGTCTCCTAATCTGTAGTTGTGTCTGAGTCCAGTGGACTCCTGATATCTGCACCCCTAGCACCAGGCTCGACGGGGGTGTGGTGCCGATACGGCATAAAAGTAGTCCAGTCATGGAATGGACTGTATGAGGACCTGAGACACAATATTCATCTCTCGCGGACGACATACCGCTCCTTGAAGCAATGACATCTCGCCCCTGGCGGGCGTCAACACAGCTAGTAACTCTAGGGTTGGTTATGGAAGGCTCTTGAGTGAGGATAACCCCAACCAAGGTGTTGTACTGAAATCTCAATCTAGACATTCAAAAGGCATAACTGTCCTTCTGGGCCTAACATTATCGCTGCTCGGCCCCTAGGATAGTTTGTAAGGCTGCTAGCAGGCACACCGTGCACCTGTATCTTATGAGAGGACACTGATAGTGATCATGATGTCTAATGGTCTAGGCTGGATGGGGTGAGATCTGGAGTGGTCTAACATAACTCTGAATGTCCTTCCTGGACAACTATAACTCATAAACAACTGCGGGATCGCGGATGACTAACTACTTAGTTCCTCTGCTTAGAACAACTGTAGCGCTGGTACTGGTCGAACATGCTTTAGAGTGATCGACCCCTAATTCCCCACAAGAAGCTTACTGACATTCTTAACCTATGGGTAGTACTATACTAACGTGGTACTAGTCCCTTAGACCTCATGTTAGTCTACTCATATCTTATATTACTTTTCTGGGCGATTCTTAACCTTATAGATAAGTTTATATAGACTTAGCCACTCCCGGAAATCTGTACCTAAGTATCTTATAGAAACTGGTTGGGGCGCTGACCCGGCCTCTAACTGCTAATAAGGTCCCCTTCCTTAGGGTACCCATGGGTCTATTTGACCTAGACGACTAGGCTGGCTTCCTAGGCGACCTATATGATAAATGCTAAGTCAACTAGGACTTACAATCACTGGTAATAGCTAATTAGGTGGCAGGATGCCACTCAGTTCACTAGACAACCCTAGGATGCTGAATCTAAACATGCCTTTCTATCTAAATTTCTGGCCCTGTGGTGTGAGAATACGCCAATGGCCTCTAGGCGTGCTTTCCTGACAATACAGGCGTCAAACTGGTAGTTAAACCGCCTAGCTGCGCCTATTCTATTTTACTTACTAGCTCAGGGCCGATAACTATTCACAAGTTTCTAAGGTCTAGGCCTGGCAATAAAACATACAATCCTACTAATATAATGAACTGGAGAATAGACAAGTTTCTATGACGCTTCTAGCGCGTAACACACTTAACATGTTCCTTCTTGATGAGGGATAATGTGGTATAATCTATATACATTTTCTAGTAGCTAACCAGAACTTATATAACCATAATCTACTGATAGCAGCTAATCACAACATATCTTATCTATATATACCAACAACAGCTAATTACAACATGTCTAACCACAATCTACTAGTAGCGACTATCTGTAGCTATGGAACCATTATTTCTATTCAAGAACATATGTCGTAACACTGTACAACGAGAATAACTTGCTGAGGGTTAAGCCTTACATACCTTAGATGTCGTATCCCGAATAACCAACGAGTTTCACTTGGATTCGTCAGCTCTTTTCAACTGGAACCATTATACTGGGAGAAAGAGATGAATTTCAATACCAAATTCGGCAAAAAGGATAACTTTTGATATTAATAGAAACTATAATTTACCTACGTAAAATACGGCCTAAAACTTATAATTTCCCGAGAGTTCAGAATGGAGAAATGTCTACTTAAAGCCTGTGATCATATAAAAATAAGTTTGGAGCAATTCTGATGACTTTTTCTCGGTGGAGTTCTAGTTTTCCAGTCGTATTTCGAGAAAATAACTCCGTAGTAATGCTCCCTGCATGGTTAGAATTCAATACCTGAAGTTAATTTGAGTTTAGGCGGCGTTTGGGAGCATAATCGGATAAAAAACGATTGATTTCTTCGTATAATACTCTCTCTGGATGAAACCAAAATGCGAAATGATTTCCAATAAACCAAGAGGTCTATTTATACTTACATGGGTGGTGGCAGGGGTGGCGCCCCGCGCCTCCCATTGAGGCAGCAAGCCTGGCACGCTATGCCTGCCATTGAGGCCGCAATCCTAGTGTGTCACGCCTCCCATTGAGGTAGAAAGCCTGGCGCGCCGCGTCTCTCAAGGCACCAGCAGGCTTGGTGCGCCGTGCTAGCCAGTGTGTTGGTCCTATTCGATCCTACTTTTGAGGCTTCTCTACACGCGCCGTACTCTCTTTATTCATCACAAATCCACGTGTGCGCTTACTAATCGTTAACTTTTACGGGGTGTAACATTTTAAATATACCTAAAACACCTATAATCCATAAATAAAATAATCAAGAGTTCTTTCATAGGCTGTTAAATTTGTTTAGGTCCTTATCCCAAAAATTGCCACTTAATTTGACAAAAGTTTCAACAAGCTAGATTGATAGCTTTGAGGATGTATTCAAAATCTATTATACGGTGACCTCATGCACATTTTTACCTCAAGTCCCTTTTCTAATATTCATGAACATCACATTTTTCCATAAGTATGTTGAAACACAAACTGATTCATACCTTGGTTATAGAAGATGATAACAAGTGGCTTACCAGTGTGTCTCAAGAAATTTGGCTTTACACAGACCTTATTGGTAAACTCATCTTAGGAGTGGTACTCTGTTATAGTAAATGGTAAAAGAGAAGGATTATTTACTTCTTCCAAAGGTCTTAAACAAGGAGACCTTCTCTCATCCTCTCTTTTTATTATTGTTGGAGAAGTTCTATCTGAATTACTTAATGATCTCTTTTATAACGGGTTTACCCCATTCTTAATGAGTAGCTGAGGACCAATCATCAATCACCTTACTTATGAAGATAACATTATCATTTTTACTAGTGGTAATACTAATTCTATCAACTTAGTAATGAAACAAGTAAGGAAATATGAAAAGAGCTCTGGTTAAAGTGTTAACAGAAACAAAACTTACTTTATTAGGGGTAGCATTGATTTTTTGATAAGTCTTTTCCTTTTAACTACCTAAGATGTATCATGTATATAGGAAAAAAAAACTTGTACATTTTGATGACATGGTCTCTAGAATTATTAGAAGGTTTCAAGGTTAACAGAGCAGGTTCTTATCCTTTGGTGGCATACTTATTCATATCAAACATATGTTTCAGGTCATCCTCACTAATAATTTGGCCTCTATGGCCCATCCTTTAGCAACATTCAAACTTATTCAAAAATGTTTTTTCTAGATTCATTTGGGGTTCCTCATTAGATAAATCTAAGCATCATTGAAGATCTTGGGATAATTTGTGCTTGCATACTGACGATGGAGGAATAGGCCTGAGGAAGATGGAAGATATAAGTAACACTCTGGTTGTCAAAAACTGGTGGAATTCTAGGAAAAAATAGTCTTTATTGACACATTTCTTCAGGGCCAAATACTGCATGGGGATACAAGTTTTTGGTGGAACAATCGGACTAGCTAGTAAAAGGCATTTAGCTCAACTAGTCCCTAATACCACTAGATTCGGTAAGCTCAACGCTTAGTTATAAAAGTCCACCACTAGTCTAAGAACCAGGTCCTTCAATAAGTTCAATAGAGTTTGAACAAATAAAATAACTAAAGAGACAGTAAAGGTGACACATAATATTTACTTGGAAACCTCCTTTCTCAAGGGAGTAAAACCACGACCTACCACATAGGATTTCAACAATCTCTTTACTAAATTTGAGCAACAACGATTACAGACTCCAATAATTCTTTTGTATTAAAATCTTAATCCAACATCCCTTGAAGTAACTCTACGACACGACTACCCAGCAATAGCTCTATTGCAACATTCTTAATCCAACTAACTCTAGCTGGTACTCTATGGCTAACTCTAGCACTACACTCAACTAACTCTAGTTGATGTCTTCTCCACTCTCTTCAATAATTACAAATATAAAATGCCTATACAATCTTCATTGTTGTAGTAGTCTTAACCCTCAATAATCAAAATTAACAATAGCCTAGATGAAGAAAACTAACAATAGATCCCAAGAACTTGTTTCTTCACACTTCAACAATGGCTGCTGCTTGAGAGGATATGTTTTAATATTTTTAGTATCTGAATCGCTAGGTTTTTAAGTTGTCTCTTCTTAGATAAAGTATGAGATCCTAAAAACCTCATGTACTCTCATTGGTCACATACAATTGACCTTCTGTCACACTGTTGCATCCCTGCTGCAATCCTACCGATCAGCACAGAGATAGTACACTTTACTGCAGTACACAGACTCCTGCCACTCAACCAACCTAGTCCCTTTCGAAGGACCATAAAGAGGGATTGGATCCCTTCATAAGTTTGTTCATCATCAAAACCATGAGATAAATAATTTTCCCCTTTTTGATGATGACAAACATGTCATTTTACTTTTTTCCCCCTGTCAATGAGCAAATCTTTTCACTTCCCCTTATCAACAGCAATACTATCCTTCTTCTCTTTTGAAGGACTAAAATATATACGTCATACTTCTATGCCCTCCATACTCCTTCTATCATGATTACTTTCCCTTTTGGCATCATAAAAAAGGCAAACAGAAAATCAAATAATACAGGAGACAAATATATTAACTCATGGCCACTGGAGCAACACTAACATGAGCAAACATAAGAGAGCAAGTAGAGATAGATAGTAGATATAGGAAAAAAGTCAATATTCATTAGGCAAAAGCAATACAAAAATTACATAGAATAGCATATTCAAAGACTAATCTGATTATTGGCAATTTAACAAACAAGGAATATAAATGAGAGGAGGGGATGGCTTAAGAAAATATAGGAAAATAGAACAGTGAGAGTAGCAAGGCATGGGATACAAGAGATAGAGGTTCCAGGAATCAAGGGCCAAACAACATTTGGAGAAGCAAGGACATTCGTTCATTGGTAGTCTCATATGCCTGAAGAAACTTGCGAGTTTAAGTCTTTAACCTCTGCCTTCAGGGCCTCATTCTCTTAACGAAGAGCAGCGACTAGACCGGGTTCCCGTATGGGGGTAGCCTTGAGGCACACAATTTCAGCCTCCTTTTGAGCTAACAACCCTGTTAACTTCGTAATCTTGGCATTGGATTTTTCTTGAGAGGAAATGAGATCGGAGACTAGAGATTGCCCCTTTACACCAGTACATTGCTCACATACTCAATCTCTTCAAGTGTGGTCAAATTAATCATCTTCTTCTTTTTCCCAATAATACCCTGCCCACGGGGTACCTTGAAAAAGTCAAACACCTTGTTTAACAAGAATCTATAAGCCAATCCATGTTTTTCATCTTTGACTATCATCACCTTGTGCATATGCTCGATCATCAGAGCTGGGAGATTGATGGGTTGAAATGTGCTCAAGGCTTCCATGATGAAAAGATCAGATACTCCCGCAATGGTGCCTTTTCACTCCATGGAAAAAGGACTTTGTTCACAAACTCAAAAACCAGTTGATACTCCCTTTGATTTTCTTATTGAGAAGCCTTTCACCTTTAAAAGTTTGAAAATTAAGGACAAGAAGATTCACTTTGCATACTCCTCCTCAACCAACCTAATCCCTTCAATGGGCACTCCCAATATGTGCCAAAGATTTTGTTCATCCAGCATGAAACTAACTCCATTCACTTTTGTCAGAAGCTCTTTTCTATCATAATTAAACATGAGTTCATGATAAAATTCCCGTACCTCTTTCTCATGTAACTCTGGAATAGGAGGCTTAAACAAATGAATATTTTCCTGAAACACAACCATCTCCACTAGGTCAGACATTCCCTCCATGTTGGAGATATCGGGATCAAAGACCCATCCTTGCAGAACCTTTTGATTTTTAAAAATTTCTTGACACTCTTCTCTTGTAAGAAACAGAGTAGATTCTTGTTGTTGGTTGAACCTGGTAGGAATACCTGGTCCCTTGGATTGAGGTCCTCGACTTGTCTCAACCTACTTGGACCCTTTGGCCTGTTGTTGTGCATGACGCTCTTCCTTAGAAATTACTTCACACTACTTCCTCTTGGATCCTGCAGATACTCTTCTTTTAGAAGACTTTCTCACTGGCCTAGTTTCGTCACCTCTTCCTTCCTTGTCAGGAGACGATTGGGACAGCACTTTCCCCCTTTTTATTAGCACTCAAATGGCAACATTATCATCTACGTCCTTAGTAGTCTCATCATTATTCTATTCAAGTGTAACATCTGGTTGAATCTCCTCCTCTTCCTCAACTACCTTTTTCTTCAATTTTCTCCTTTTGTTGGTTTTGATTTGATTTTCCTTTAGAGCTTCATCCATCACCTTTCTGGTAGAGGCCCTTGTTGTGGGTGGCTAGACCTAGTCCCTTGACTGACCTACCTGATATTTTGAAGTAATTCTTCAAACCTTCTAGGACAAGGGTTGCTCATCTTCACTGTCTTCAAAGGCAGCAAGATTCTCAAGGATGTTCAAATCCCCATGGTTTCATCTCATCCCATTTTGGTGAGGAGGGTAGATCTATCGAAATGTGAATTGGTGAGGAGGTTGTAGCCATGGCCTTGCCTTAAGCCATCTGTGTTGGTCCTTACACTATCACCTCATCTCCAGGAGTGATAGAAGGAGACATACAACCTGGTTCCTCAATGATGACCCTGTCAGGCACTTCATCAATAGAAACCCTAGATCCAAACCCTCACACTGGTTTTCCTTGTCAACGTTAACATTCGCAATGCTATCTAGCAGAGGCAAGGATGAAAGAGGGGTTAGAGAGACAGGGTTTTATTCTTCCCTTTCAATTGTATCTACCATTGTTGCGGCAGAAGCAGGAACTAAAGAGAGGGGAAGCATGGGAGAAACCTCTAATGCTATTGACACTCCCAAGTTATCATAAGACGTTTGAGAAGAGGGAACGGGAGTTTTTGAGAAAGGGTTCTCAAAAGGAGTGGAGGAAGGGGATGGTAAAACATCGGCTGTCTCTGTTGGAATGAGTGGTGTCAGAGTTTCAGTGGGCTTGGAAGGAGAAGAAAGTTGAGACATGATTTCAAGGAGGGATAAAGGAGTGAGTAGGTGTCGGGAGCAGATGATTGAAGAAAAAGAGAACTTTAAAGGTTTTTCCTCTTTTTGGATTGAACAGAGATTTGAAAAGGAATGTTGAAAGGACAATTTAAGAAGAGGTTTTTAAAGGGGTGGAAAGTTGTGTCTTATTAGAGAGAGAGAGTGAAGATTACGTTTAAGGAGAGAGAAATTTTAGTGACAGGGAAATGGTAAATAAGATCGGGAAAAAAATAAGGCAATAGCAGATCATTTTCTTAATATGCATTCATCAGCAAAAGATATAATGCTAACCTGTGAGGGGACTGGGTCCATCCTCTGAATTTTTGAATCAAAATCCCTAGTATCTATCATGCCTTCTCTCTTGCTTCTTCTACATTCACCATATGTGTATATCTGTGAGGGTATTAAATCGAGGGTAAACATACCGTAAAAACCACAATAAGATACCTGCAACCTAATCATAGCCAATAAGAATAAGAATTTTAGAGGAAGAAGTAGGAAAAAGCAGTTGATACTAGTTCATTCTCATCAATACTAGCTTTAGATGGTTCTTTTTGAATTGGTCCCTGTTCAAGGCTTTTGTAAAAATGTCTGCAATCTAATCTTCAGTTTTACAAAACTCCATACGAATATTTCCCTTCTCAACATTATCCCTCAGGAAATGATGTTTGATACCAATGTGCTTGGTCCTCCTATGTTGAACTGGATTCTTTGTCATGTTGAGTGCATTAGTGTTATCACACATAAGAGGCACACAATCGGATAGAATTCCAAAATCTTCTAGCTGCTGCTTGATCCAAAGTGGCTTAGCACAACACGAGGCAGCTGCTACATACCCAGCCTCAGTGGTAGAGAGGGCCATAGGATTTTGCTTTTTTGATCCCTAAGAAATCAGTGAGAAGCCAAGAAAATGATCCATTCCATAGGTACTTTTTCTGTTGACCAGATACCCCGCATAGTCAACATCAATGTAGCTAAATAGATCAAATGTGCTCCCAAAAGGGTAGAAGAGAACCAGATCAGCAGTTCCTTTGAGATATCTAATAATCCTCTTGGCAGCCTTAAGATGAGACTCCTTGGGACACGCTTGAAAATGAGCACATATTCCCACACTGAACGCTATGTCAGGTCCGCTAGCTATCAAGTACAAAAGTTATCTAATGATTCCTCTATACATGGTCTCATTCCCTGGGGGATCGGATTCATCAACATCCCATTTTGACGAGGTGCCAATAGGAGTGTCAATTGGCTTGGCACTGTCTATATGAAATATTGCTAGAAGCTTCTTGATGTACTTTTGCTGGCAAATCATGGTTCCATTTTTAACCTGCTTTACTTGTAGGCCCAAGAAGAAATTTATTTCCCTCATCGTGCTTATTTCAAACTCACTTCCCATAAGTTTAGCAAATTCTTCACACAAGGAGTCAAGAGTTTCCCAAAATATGATTTCATCGACATAGACTTGGACAATGGAGAAGATTTCTTCCTCTAGATTATAGGAAGAGAGTGTTATCAATTTTGCCTCGCTTGAAACCATTTTCTAGGAGAAACTTGTATAATCTTTCATACCAAGCTCGAGGTGCTTGCTTCAGCCCATACAGTACCTTATCCAACTTATACACATGGTGAGTTCAATCAATATCTTTAAATTCAGGGGGTTGCTTTACATAAACCTCTTCCTTAGGGACCCATTCAAAAAAGGAACTTTTGACATCCATTTGGAATAAAACTCTATAAAGGATGCATAAGCAATAAAAATCTGAATTGCCTCAATTCTTGTCATTGGAGAAAAGGTTTCATTATAGTCTATTCCTTCCTCTTGATTGTATCCCTGGACTATCAACCTTGCCTTGTTTCTTGTGGTAACTCCTTGTTCATTCAGTTTGTTTCTGAAGACCCACCTGGTCCTTATAACAATTCGGTTTGAAGGCCTTGGGACCAAATGTCATACTTTATTTCTCTCGAACAGATAAAGTTCCTCATGCATTTCATTGAACATATGTTAGAGCTTTCTTGATATTATTGGGTTCAATTTGAGATATGAATGTTGAAGAAGCAAACATATTCCTGGATTTTGACCTGGTCTGCATGCTAGAGTCTAGAGGTGATAGCAAATTTTCCTGAAGATGTGAAGATCTGTGTTTCCAATTAGATATTCCCACCGTAGATTGACCATCTACTACACCTGGTCCCTTCCCATATCTCCACAGCTTCTTTTTTTATTTCTCTTTGTAAAGATGACACTGTTGATCAAAAATTCTGCGTACGCCACTATTCACAATGAGTCTATACATCATATATTTATTGAAAGTAAAGTTGTCCATCACATATGGAACTCCTTTGGGGCACCTCTAGGAATTAAGCATCAAAATTCCTTTGTCAAGATCACTATGCTACGATGGATGAATAATAAATCCAACAACACAATCCATAATCTCATTTAGAAATATGTTCCTCTTTTCATATGTTGGGAATGAAATTTGGAATAGAAGATGTTCTTATAAATATGCATGTTGCTCAAAAAGAATTCCTCCTCAGCAAGATGGAACATCAAATGTAAAATTGGTGTGAGTTTCCCTAACTGTGAGATGAATATGAATTGGGCTAATTTTTGTTACCTAGTGGAAAAGATAAAACCAATCCCTCGATGGCAGAAAGTTATTTAGAAAAAACTATGTTAGATTGTTGGTTTTGATGATTGACAAATCCATCTAGGGACCTGTTCCTTCGTTTCGATCCCCTGGGAAGGGCTTGTTTGGCTGGAGTTGGCGGGAAACTTCACACAGCTGTCAACAGTACTATTTCTGCAAAAAGTTGGTAACAGTGCAGCAGCAACAACAGCTTTACTCCAGGTGGTCAAATGTACTAAACTAATGGGATTGATTCTTGGTTTTGGTGTGTCCAATACTTATCCTAGTTTTTGGACAACCAAAAAGTATGTTTTCAAAGAAAAGAAATTACACACACTCCTCAAGCATATTCCCTATTTTTCTGAAGAAGTGACCATCTCTGAAGATTGGTGCTCGTGCATTCTTATTTTAGGGCCATTGTTAGAGTTTTGTTTGTTAACTTGTAAAATCTATAAAACATGAAGTTTGTGTATGCTTTTTCCTTGTAACTGTTCAATGATTCTAGAAAAGTTGTCAACTAGAGTTAGTTGAGGTTTTAGCTAGAATCGCTCTTATGTTCCAGTTAGAGTTAGCTGGGTTTCATAGTAATGGTGTTAGAAAATTGAAGTCTTGTAATAGAGTTTTTGAAAGTTGGAGATTAAGAGTTTAATCTCTTAGGATTACAAGAGTCTGTAATCGTTGTTACTCAAATCTAGTGAAGTTTTGGTGAAATCTCTACGTGGTAGGTTATGGTTTTTTCCTCCCTTGAGCAATTCCACGTAAATATCGTGTGTTGTGTTTCTTGCTGCTTTATCTATTTGTTCATTTTATCTTGTGCAACCTAATCAGAGGACCTGGTCTTGTGTACGATGGTGGATCATATAACTCATTAATTGGTATCAGAGCGGGTTCTTTCTAAAAAGTTAACACCTAGAAAGAATCCTATAAAATATGGCAGCACCACCGAATCTGGAAGAAGGGCAGTCTACTACAAGACCTCCTCATTTCAATGGCCAATACTATGGATGGTGGAAGACCTGTATGCATGACTTCATCATGGCTAAAGACACTAAACTGTGGGATATCATTCTAGATGGTCCCTATGTTCCTATGAAGACCATAACAGAAGGAGAAACTACCACATCTGTTCCCAAGACCAGAAGGGAATACAATGATAGTGATCGAAAGCAGATTGAGAAGAACTACAAGACCAAAAAACTATTGGTATGTGGCATAGGTCCAGATGAATACAACTGAATCTCAGCTTGTAAGATAGCCAACGAGATTTGGGATTTCCTCAGAACAGCTCATGAAGGAACCATTTAGGTCAAGCAATCTAAAGTCGACATGCTCACTACACAATATGAGATGCTCTATATGAGACAAGGAGAATCTATTCAAGAAATGCACACTAGATTCACCTCTATCACAAATGAACTCTACTGTCTGGGAGAGGTGATAAAACCAAGCAGATTGGTAAGGAAGATTCTTAGCATTCTTCCCAATTCGTGGAAAAGCAAGGTGGATTCTATCACTGAAGCCCGAAATCTTAAGACTCTCACCATGGATGAACTCATAGGTAATCCGAAAACCTATGAGCTCAAAAGACAGCAAGACCAAAGCAGAAGTGAACTAAGGAAAGACAAGGGGCTGGCTCTCAAAAGCACTCAAGCTGATTCAAGTGAAGAGGATGAAGACATGGCCTATTTAATAAGAAGATTTCAAAAAGTGATTAGGAGAAGTGGAGGATCTCAAAAGAAATCTATTGCCAATAGGGTTCCTGGTCTGAATGATCTTTGTCATAAATGTGAAAACCAGGTCACTTCATCAAATATTGTCCTATGCACAAGGTTGACTATAAGGAATATATGAGAGCTAATGCTGACAAAGCCCGAAAGAAGGACCGAGTCCCATATAAATTCGAGAGAAGAGCAATGTTGATAAACTGGTTAAACAAGCTCTGGTAGCATGGGGAGACTCATCCGGTGAGTCTAAAAATGATGAAGTACCAGAAGATGCTTCAATGATGGATGTTGAAGATGATGATTCTCTATTCAACTCAATGTTTGCATTCATGGCCAACTCAGAAGTAGATGAAGAAGAGGAGGTAACCTTTCTTGACATTAAGAAAAATCTGAAGGATTACAACTTAACAGAACTGAGATCTCTAGCCAGTGTGTTAATTGATTCCTTTTGTGATCTCACTAAAGAAAAGGAAGCCCTAAACAAGAATATTGATAATCTTGAAACTGAGAAAATTGTGTTGATTGCTATCCTAGCTGAACTAAATGAGAAATGCCAAGAGTTGTTGTTTGAAATAACTCTCTCATTAAAAATGGAACTGGAAGTGATGTAGAAAATTCACAAATTGATTTTGAATCTTGATAACGCTCAAATCATACCTCCTACCGAAGTATGAAGTGGACGTTGTCAATAAAGAACCCAACTAGAGGTTGGGGTCGAACCCATAGGGAATATGGAAGAGCTATACTAAAGCCAGTAAGTGAACTTATTGGATAGTTACTCCAAATTGGGGGTTCTAAAGAAAACAACAATTAAAAAACAACTGTTAAAATTTTTGTTGAAATCAAGAATGAAAGATAACTAGGGTTTTTGATCCCCATGGGTTCATAACTGCTTCGGGTATACATATGTGATCATCACCAATGCTTACTTGTAGAACTGATAACTTAGGTTCATCCAATCGAATGGTTCATCCCTATTGAATGACTATTCTCAATCACCGAGTCAGGTCTCATGAGAAATTGCAAACTAACTGTTATCAATATGTCCCAAATTTAACTATTCTGCGATCAAAACTCAAGTTAATACAATGATCATCAAGATCAAGGCTTTATTGTAATTCTTTTTCCCTAATCTCTACCTCTCTAGGCTCAAGCAAGTAAAGAATTCAGGCAAGTTCTAACTTTGTACACCATTAAGAAATGTTTAAGCATGAAGAGAATAAAATGCAAGTGTTTTGCATTAGTTTTGAATCACTTTTATGCAACCCTAGCTTGTTAATCCACCATGGTTCCCACAACCCTAAGTATGGAATTTTTAGCCTCTCATAGTTGTAAGATTGTGATTTGCATTCATAATTAAATACATAAATCAATACTTACAAATATGGATGAGAGAAAAACTTCTTTAAATAAATAAGAAAAATCCTCAAGAACAAAGTATGAAGATCAAGAGAAAATCAAGAAAAGGTTGATCACAAGCCAATCAACTCAATTCTATCTTCTATCCCTTAATTCTCACATCCTCCAATGTTTTCTAACGATTGTCTTATGATTTCTCATGAAAATAAACATAAAACATATTTATACAGACATAAAAATCGTTTTCCTAGGCTAACAGGGTGAATTTCCATAATTGATGCCCCCTGTGTCACAACCAATCCTACGATCTGTAGCAAGTATGTACGTGTAGTACCTGCTTCCCGTATGTCATTGACTAGCTGAAATTTGGCTAAGTGTTGGATCTTGGTATGACTCGTACATGCTTCCTATGAGTCATACTATGCTTATGTGGTCTGACTCTGAGAATTTTCAATTTTTCTGAAGTTCTTCACGAGTGTTATGGTACAATTTGTACCTTGAAGCCACGACTCGTACTGCCTATCCGTATCAAGAGTCATCCTCTTGTGTAAATCTTCTGAATCTTTCCATGAATTCTACACTACAACCCGTACAAAAATTGTACGACTCATACTGAGAGTCATAGGATACACTCTTCATACATAGCCTTCTGAAACTTTGCACGATCTTCAGTATGTCTCATAACACCATCCTATAGCTCGTTATTATCATATTTACTTTGTAAATCTTACTTTTCATGATCATATCATCGATGGGTTTCAACATTCATAAAAGCTAGAAACATAATTTTAATTGAAATCATTGTAAAATCAGCCCATACTTCTCAATTCGATATTAAAATCATAATCAATTCATACCCATGTAAAGAAATTGAATATTCATGCATTTGGGTAAAAACTCCATGCTTGATCATAGGAGATTTTCATAATTCGATAGAAATTGGGCATGGGTGTGGAAGAAGACACCCACTCATAACCCTACATACCTGGAAAAGATGATTCTACCACTTCTCTGATTGCTCAAGATGAGATTCCAATGGAAACCTTGAAGAATTGCTCTAAATCACCTCTTCAACCTCTCAAGTTTGCATGCATGGAATGAAAATAGCTTACAATATGTTTTACCTCTTAAAACCCTTTAAAACGAGCCTTAAACGACGTAGTACAGGTCTTAGGAACTTAGAAATTACGAAAAGACCTTTACTGAATTCGCAGGAAAACACTGTCAGGTGGTCCTAACAGACGACCTGATGGATCATGGTCCGTGGAAACGACTCGTTGCGTAGATCATCAAGTGCACTGCCTGCATGATCTTCTAGGCTCGTAATGAATGACATAATGACTCATTAGGGGTGACTACAAATCATGGTCCCCAGTCATCAAGTACACTGCCTCACATATATCACTTTACACATAAGTCACCCCACGACTCACACCACGACTCGTTACCTCACCTAACGAGTCGTTGTCAGCTTCTGTCAAGTACACTAGACTTTATTCTTCTATTTTCCTTCTCCTTTACCCCAAAGCTGACCTAACAACTCGTGGTGTCTGACCACGAGTTGTTCCTATACCCATGGGGACCCTTTTTCTTCTAACTTCCTAGCTCCTCACTGGTCTTCCCCCCATGAGTCACCTGACGACTCGTGGGCTGTCCTCAAGAGTCGTTCCATGACTCATCCTGTATCTGCAATACAAATTTCACATTTTTCCCATTTTAACTCCAGGGTCCAATCTTTAAGCTTCTGAGTATAATATTTTTATTCCCCGCGAGCCCTTCATTTGTCGAGGATTTATCACGAATTTTTAAAAATTTTAATTCGCCCGATTTTTATGGGGTTGAAATGCTATAACGATCGGGTGGGTCATTACACTAATATAATCCAAGTTCTTGAAGAAATTAATTCATCCATACCATCTCCTTGCTAGCTTTAGTAGTTGTAATATAGTTGGCTTCAATCATAGATAGTGCGACATACTTCTGTAACTTTGACTGTCATGATATATCTTCCACATAAAAAGTGAACAAGTATCCAGTAGAAGATTTGCGATGTCACGCCCCGCCTTGGGGAGTATGAGTGACACCTGGTGCCCTACTAGGACTTGAACTGCTAGATTGCTGAGCCTAAGCACTTTTGGTGCCTGGCTGGCTCTAACTATGGATTCAATAAAACGACAGGCTATATAACGGCTGTAAATATAGCCTTCGGCCGACTAGGCCTATAGCCACCTGTAAACAAACAATAGCTAACTAGAACAACAGTAGTATGAAGGAACCTATGCGGGATGACAAGGCCACCATGCTGTCTAGTTATCTCTAAATTAAGAAAACAGGTGCTAAACCGCTACGTGACAGACAAGGTCACCACTACCAACTGAGTATGGCCCCACACGGCCAGCATAACAAGCTAAAATGTACACATGTCCCCACACGACCGGTATAACTAACCACAGGGTATACATAATCTGCAAGCCTCTAAGAATACTGATAATATGATCGGGCAGGGCCCCGGCCTACCCATACTGTACAACAAAAGAAAAGGGATAAACCTCTATCTATCTATCTCTGGATGACTGAAGCTGATGAATTTGTATGCTGGCTGGAATCACGAGGGGTCGGCTCCTTGTCTATGGGTACCTGTAGGCAAGTAATGCAACGCCCCAAACGAGCGTCAGTACCGCTGGTACTGAGTATGTAAAGCAACAACTAAAAAATATCTGAAAACAACAATACAACTGATGGAACTGAAATAGAAAGAAATAGACTGAAACTGACTGAAAATATGAATCTAAGACTGTGCTCAACTATGCTGGAAGGAGTAGGAGTCATACTTGGAAATGTAATGCTCTACTATTGATCTACTCGTATCTAGCGTAACATGGAATAACATAACATAACATAACATAGCATAGCACATACAAACCTTACCCGGCCCCCATAAGTCGGGAGGTACAATCATCACGCAATCTATACCCCTACCCCGGTCATCCCATCTCCTATAATGACTATAAGCTTCCTGTAGATCCCCTGGGTATGCACTTGGGCTCACTGAGCCCCCGACTATAACTGTACCTGAGTCCGGAGGACTCCTGAATCAACACCCCGAGCATACCCGCTCGACGGGGGTGTATAAAAGCTGACCAAGGAAAAATATGGGGAAATCGGCATCCCATCTTCGTCCCCTGGGGGACGGCATGCCACTCCGTAGAGAGACGTATCCTCGCCCTCTGGCGGATGAGTCGATATAGCTATTAACCCTGGGGTGGTCATGAATGCTAGGTAATCCAACCCCAAAATAATACAGTGGTCTCAACTAGTAATACTAACTGCGTATACCACATGATGGAACTAGTGACCATAATGTGTATGTATATACTATATGCTAAAGCTAATGATAGTGATATGTATGTACTTAATACATGCTGAAACTGATAATGGTATATATACAATCTTCTGTCACACTGTGTTGAGTCTAATGCTCAACAAGATATAATTCTTTTCTGTTGAGAATCATGTTGTATAACTGAGGTTTATAGTAAACATGATTTACTACTTCTAACATGCTTTCTAACTTCATTTTAGGCTTCTATTCTATTTCTGAAATACCTTACAGGAACTTGTATTGTTTTACTAAGTTTCGACTGAACACAATAATATCCTAACATACTTTACTAAATCACATACTGGGCATGTTGTACTGTTTTGTCACTTTCTACTAGAATTTGCATCGTGCTAGTAAGTTTCATGCTGCACATGAAATGATGTTGCTAACATCATACTAAAATGCATACCAAACATAATATGCGGTTTCTGAAATATTCTACTGGCACTTGAACTATTTTACTATACCGGAACTACTAACTTGCCGAGAAAACTAGCTTACATACCTTTGCTTCTGATTTTCCGACTAACTGGCGTAGCTCGGTCAGTATTTCCGCTATGTCTCCCAACTGCATCCATATATATATCAATTAGGACTAAATACACTAATATTCTAAAATAAGATAACATTTTTAATATATATATAGCGAAAACTTTGACTTATCGAAAAACGGCTGAAAACTCGCTATTTCTCAGAAGTCCAGAAGGGAGAAATACTCACTTTAGGGCTAGAAGTATATTGACTCTAATTTGGAGAAATTTCGCTTACCTTAGCTCGGTAGCACGACGATTTGCCGGCCGAATTTCGCGAAACTAAACCCGTAGGAATGCTCTTTGCATTTTTATACTCCGGTATCTAGGATTAATTCGAGTTTGGACCGTGTTTAGAGGCGTAATCGGATGAACTTTTATGTTGAATCCTCGTTCTCCCCTATTCTGGTCGTGTTCTGGAATTAAAAGTGTGTGAAATGAAGTTAAAAACTGAAGTTGGTGCTTTTATACTTGAGGCTGCACCTCACCTCCGTGACATGTTGGCCATCGCGGAGGTGAGCCTCCGTGACACTCTGGCCATCGCGGAGGAGGTCTGCCAGCCTCCTTTTGCGATGGTTCAACGTGCCGCTTATCCGGTCTTTACCCGGGCCTTTTCCTAGCATGTATGGCATTCTAAAACTCTTAACCAACATGCGAATAGTTCATCTACATGTTGAGAATTTACGGGGTGAAACATCCTCCCCCCCTTAAGAACATTCGTCCTCGAATGTAAACTTCTACCTGTAAGAAGTTCAACTTACTTAACTTATTCTAGAAAAATTTTGGTAGAGTCTCCACTGTAATATGGACCATCTCAGAAACCTAAAATGTAGAAAAGTCCAATACAGGTACTCCACACAATACTATAGCATTCATCATGTAGAAGACTAGAGTCGACTATCTCATTATACATGTAATATAAGGCATCTCATATGATAACAACACTAACATACCTCTCGACTGATTAGGCTTGGAATAAGTGA
>JACEIK010000385.1:331992-345622 GCA_018107945.1 Datura stramonium | reverse complement strand
TCATATATAAAAATAAAATTAAAAAATCACTAAAAAAAATGCATTCCTTTAAAACATCAACAGAAATTAAAAAACAATATTAAGACGAAGAGTTTAAATAGAGTTTAACCTTTTGTTCCCTGGTTCGGTTCGGGAAAATCACCGACGGATAGGATTACTTAAAGAAAATATTAAAGAGAGTGCTTAGTTTTTTCTTTTTTTTAAAAAAAAAAATCCTATACTACTAATATTTATTATTTAAGCAAGGACTTATAAGTGCTGATCAATCATGTTTACTTGACTAAAATGTACAATACCTTAATCTAGTATTAGATTATATTACTATATGTAACTGTATACACAATTGTACTAAGTTACTGCATGTTATAAGATAAAAATATATATTCCGGTGTGATTTTTTTCCTTAATTGTGTATCAGATAAATCCTATAAAGAAATTGGTAAAGTTTTTGAACAATTATGCTGGGTTGTGTTATTTATGATCCAACTTTTGGAGGTCGATTCCTCTTTCAGTTTTAGTTAAAGTAGCAAATTAATATGCATAGGAGCTTTGGTCATACTAATTAAGTAGTATTTTGAATTTCTCATGAAAAGTGAGTTTTAAAGAATGAATAATGTGATAAAAGGTAAGCAACTTACTCCATCGATCTCAATTTATATGAAAATGTTTAGAATATAATGGTCAAAATACTTAATTTTAACTTTAAGCTTTATGTATAGGCTTTTTAATTTTTAAAAATTAAAATTTACTTATTTTAAAACTACATAAAAATCACTACAAATCATTATAGATAATGATTCAAAATATTTTAACATGTTTGAGAAAATTGTAATGAAAAAAATTTGTTTGACCCTAAAATAATAACACCTTAATTCACTTGAAATTATTTGATGACGTTCATATAGAAGATTATTTGATTTTGAAGCAACTATTTATCTAAATTATATTAAAAGTATGAAAGTTCTTAGAACGTTGATTGGATTTCCTTAATTTCCTTCATTACAAGACCCCATAATAGATAAACTTGTTTTTTCCGTATATATATAAACCCTGAAAAAGTTTTCCCTAAATAATTTTTCATAAACCGTAAAATTTTTTGGGTAAGGTTGAAACACAAAAGATGACCTCGCGGAGCAAGAGTCAGGGCGAGACTGATGCTCGCGATGTAGCTTGCCACGTGAGGTGAAGATGCCACATGATAAAAAAGTCGCTAAGAATGGGAAGAGCTAGACCATGCGGCATGAACACCATAGTGAGGCTTGCCCTCGCCCTGAGCCTCATGACGCAAGAAAGAGACTATAGAGGATTTATTTTACTAAGTCTCACCTGATTTTGGGTGGGTTTTTTGTCCTTTTTTCAAACACTATAAATATAATTCTTGACATTTTTTAATGAAGTTTAGAGTTTTTATCCTAACGAAGTACGCAGTTAGCTTCTTTCTCTAGGGTTACTTTTTATAGCTTTATTATTTCATATTTTCTTAGATTGATTATGAGTAAGTATATGTACAATCTAGTTATGAGTGCCTAAACACTCAAGCTGGGGTTGCGGCTATAGTATGATTGTTGATATTATGAATTAAATTGAATTCCATAATTATCACATGATCTGTTATTTTTTGTTCTTACTATTTTACTGCTTCGCGACTGGTAGGATAAATCTATGTTCTTTAATTGAACTTGAGAAAGATATACTGAGATAGAACGAACATCAAACATAGTAGGATTCTTACGCGGGAAAGGAAAGGGGAATTTTAGGAAAAAGATTTTTATTTAGATCTTTTTTCCCTTAATGGGTTAGTGACTTTGTGGCTAGGATATACCTAATTCGTCCTACTTGATTTACAAACGGGAAATATAAAATCATCTGTGTGACTATCATGATTATAACAATATAGACATGAAACCCTCATAGGTAGGCGACTAGAGGTTTGAGAGAATCATAATCATAATATTAACCCCGTAAATCAATAACTCGATAATTAATAAAAGACAGCAAAAGTCCATATGCAACCTAATTCCTAGGAATGCCATAACCTGAAATTTATCTTTTACTGATAAACATAACTTTTGAATCGCTCACTTCTCGTTAGTTAATTAGTTAAATATTTAAAGTAGAAGTAATTCACACCAAACAAACTCTTATAAAAATTACTTGTTTATTTTGTAATGATAGTCAATTTCAACTATTAGTCAATCATAAATTTCTATGAGTTCGACATTTGATTATTTATAATAACAATCATTTCTACCTGTGTGCGCACTGAAAGTGAACATTTACCCTGTCACAACCTTTTAAGTTAGAAAAAAAATAATCTTAAAGGGAGTATTAGAACTACAAATATTAGCCAGAAACTTGTTATGAGGTTTTTGTTTAATATAATGTTGTTTCATCTGTTTCCATTGTCGTCTTTGACAACTGAGAAGTTTAGCATCAATTTCTCAATCTTCCTGTAATGTCTAAGCTAGTTTTCTTGATATTGTAATTGTAAAAATATATTAATTTTTTGTGTCGACTATCTCTATTTTGGGGTGGTTTTTAATTTTTATTCTTAAATATTTTAAGTAATAAGACGAAATAAAAATACCTCTAATATTTTTTAAAATATTCACAGGGTAATAAAAATTCGCAAGGCATAAGTTCATGCTACTTATCTTATGCCTTGAGCCATAACCTGTGTGAATTTATGTCTTAAGGCATAAGTTGAGTATTTTACCTACGTGTTATTTTTTTTTGGTTTTTGCTGTTAAAAGTATTTTTTATCGTTTTTTTGTCACTTAAAGTATTGAAGGGAAAAAATTAAAGACCACAAATTTAATGGGCAAAAATTAAAGACCACCTCAAAATAAGGACATTTGTGCGAATGACCCTATGTATATATTTCGTGTGTTGTGAATCAAACTAATAGCCTGTTTGGCCAAGCTTTTGGGAGGTCAGAAGTACTTATTTTAAAAAGAGTGAGGTGTTTGGCCAAGTTTTTTAGAGAAAATAAGTGCTTCTGAGGAGTAACAGAAATAGTTTTTCAGAATATATAAAAAATAGCTTCTCCCTAAATGCACTTTTTTGGAAAACATATTTTTCGAAATTTTTTTGCCAAACACTAATTATTGCTCAAAAACACTTTGTAAATTTATTGATAAAGTATAAACTATTTTTTATTCAAAATATTTTTTGAAAAAACACTTATCAAAATAAGTTGATTTCGAAAGACTCGTCAAACAGGCTATAACTCTGTACGGGCTTATGAATTAGAAGGGGTGAATGAGGCTGATTCAATTGAGCCGAATAAAATGATGAAGAGCTTTATTTGGGATCCAGGCCCAATCAATGGATGGTTTAAGAGGACTTGGGGTTAGAACATAGAAGGAAGAGGATTATGCGAATTATGAGTCAATTTTCTTGTGTGTGAACTGGTTATTTGAGTTTATTTTACCCTGATATATTAGGTGCAGTGATAATTATTTAGGAGTGATAAATTTAACTCTTAACTCATTTGATCTGCTTAATCCTTCTAGGTTATTTTCTTTCTTTACATGTTCTTTAATTTTAAGAAGAACAAAAAAAAAAAAAAAAAAGTTTTGCACTTATTGATTTATTAGAACATGACAATTAAAAAGAATATTTAAACACTTTACCTTTGAAATATAATAATATTTGGCTCTCTAATAATATAAGTTTTTCACCCTCTTAAGGTGCTGAATTTTATCGCATTCTCACTAATTGAAACTTTTATGTGTGTGCATGTAAATAGATAAATATAAAGAGTGAAATTCATTAATTAACTCCAAAGTATGAATTTACCATTAAAGGTCGTGGCCATCTAATTATATTGGCAAAAAAGATGCAAATTGTATTTAATCTCTCTTTTACAAGGGGACATACACTTGGGACTAATAAATTCTCGTAGCCAGTTTCTTATTATTTTGGATTATTTCAGCACATTAGAGGGATACATTTGAAGTATCAAGTAAATCTGCATAAAAATAAAAAAATAAAAAGGAAGAAGAAGAAGAAGAAGCAAACACAATCATCAACTAAAGAAATTGAAATTGAGAGGAGTGGAACAATAGAAATTAAATTAGAGAATTATAAATTAAAAGACAACATCTGTTTCACCTAGGAGAAAATTATCAAATAGACCCTTATATAATTAGTTGCAAACTTGTACATTGCTTCAAAGTTCAAATTAAAAAAATTACATAGTAGTAGAAAGTATGCCAGCATCTCATCAATTGTTTGGTTAGCAATTCAGTTAAAACTAAAGTGCCATTAATTATTTGATGTCTTACTGTTTTTGTCATGGGGCAATGCTGATTTTAACTTCGAAGCCAATAAAGTGACTGATTATCTAGCTAAAGTGGCACAACTATGGATGAAAACAGTCATTTCAAATGTCTTTTTTTTCATGTTTCTCAATGACAAGAACAGTAAATTTTCATTCTGAACAACAAGTAAACAATCGGTGAAAGCTTAAAATTAACTTCATTTTTCAAAGTACAAGTAAGTTTACAAATTAAAGCTAATAACTTCAGTTTTCATAGTGCAAGTAAATAGTTGTTAGAAGTGTTTTTATAAGACTAAACATTTTCCATATGTTTTCTGTTCCTAATTAGCTATCATGTTTTGTTTCTCCAAAATCAGAATCTTCATGAATTGCATGAAGAGAAATCGACAAATGAAACTTTTAATTAATTAATTATCTTTTTATTTTATATAAAATGTAGTTTGTTGTCGACTTGTTGCATAACGTATTGAAAAGAATATCTCATTATTCTTGTAGAATCAATTTTAAAATAATGCTTTTGTCAGATTAATATGCAAATAGAATTCATCTAGTTAAAAAAATGTGTATCCTTGAGCAAAAGAACTTATAAAGCATCTTCTTTAGCTACCCACATTTTCTTGATTTTAAAAATAAATAGTACAAATTTATGTATATATAAAGAAATGTTGCTTTAATTTGTAAGTTGACCAGCTTCCACGTGTCACCTCCTTATTTAAATTATTGTTACTAAAGATTATGTAGTAATTAGACTAATAAATATCCTTTTTAGTTATTCAACCAAATCAAAATTAACGTAATCTAGCTTTTTGTTAACTAGTTAGAGTAATAACTACTTGACCCATTGGTCAATCATTCATTAATTATTTTTTCCAATATGAATTTTTGGATAACTATTAAAAATGGGTATTGAAGATTATCACGTCATCATTCTTGCATCATTATATTTGATTTCTATGTATTATTGTAATTGATATATGAAAAAAAATGTAGCTAAATATTATGAAAAAAATGTAGCTAAATATGATGCATACTATAAACATATCAATACAAAAATTATTGTTTCTGTTAAACTAAAATTATGCATTCTTAAGAACTTTTTGGGATATTAAATTATTATTCTTTACCTATTATTTTCAGTTGTGTAAATAAATAGACATAAGGAGTTTGATTATTGTTAAAAATTTTTCGCTCACTTATTTTATTATAGTATATTAAAACTTATTTGTGCAATTAATATTTTCATCTTAAAAGTACAATATTTTTCTTTTTCAAAAAATTGTTATACAGATTAAGAAAATCATGATTTAAAAATAAATAAAAATATGACAAACATTGACAAGACAAGAGTGAAATAGGTCTTTGAAAATGTTAATTAGTATAAAGGGAAAAAGTATCTACCAATTAAAAGGTTAACTTTTAAGATAAAATTAAGAAATATAAATAATTTTCAACTTTTAAGTTCTCTTTATTTTTTAGAATTGAGTAAAAATAAAAGAATAAAAAGGACAAAAAGCCAAAGGAAAGATTTATAGCTTCTGTTGCGAGGGTGGGTGGGGCGTGGCCCGTTGGAAAATAGAGAAAGACAATCCGGCATGCAGTTTCATTACAGCAGTCAAGTTACTGGAAGAATAAAACATGAAAATGCCGCTAAGTATGGGTTTGTTACGAAAAATAAAATATTATTTATTAAAAAGACGAGAGACATAATTAAAGAATCTCTTTTTAGTTAATCTTATATTTTATTTTAAACTTAAATTTAATATTTTTAATTTTTTTAATTTTTTTATTTATTTTGGTTTTTTTTGTTTTTTAATTTTAAAAATTAGTAAATTTTATCAAACTAGACTAATTTATCTAAACATATAATCAAATTTACTCTAAAGAGTATTTTATCATAATAGATAGATACAAATATCATAAATTAGATTGCATATAAACTAGTACATGCTATTATTAATTTCTTTTAAATTTTTTGAAGTTTCAATTGAAGATGGACTAGTGTTTGATTATAATTTTTACAAACAATATTTGGTAAAATAAAAATAAGGTCATTTTTATAAGAATAAAATTTGAAAAAGAAAATATAGTGAAAATGAAAATAATATTTTTGGATATTATTTGTATTTGAAATTTTATGAAAAAAATCAGTGTAAATAATGCTTTCATATTCAAACATTCCTATGAGGGTAGTTGGTAGGAAGGATGAAAATGTTATTTTTAGAAAATAAATGAATTTATTATTTATTAATAGCATTTAGTTAATTAATAAAATTATTGCTAAATTCAAATATAGACAGATAAATAATTATTTTGGAATGTGAATTAATGAAATTATTTTCTTACCTTTATTAGAGAATGAATATCCTCTTTTTTTCAAAACGATAACTTGATTAAAATTGAATGGACAAGTTGAGAGGCGGCTATATAAACCACTGTCCCTTTTCCTTTTACACTCGCTCATTCTTCTCACAAACAAAAAAGTTCCTTTTGTTTTTCAGATGACGTATCGAAAACGGCGAACGTGGTGTATGAGGTGGAGGTGTTATAGGGGTGTGAGGAAGAGGCCATGGGGGAGGTGATGGGGCTTGAGGATCAGAGATCCCAGTCAAGAGGGCATGTGTCTGGCTGGGGAGTTTTGACACGGAGGAGCAAGCTGGGGTTAGGCATGAGGCACGGTCAGCGAGGCCGTATCATGGCCTAACGCCATAACTAATTTCCTTTCTCCGTCTGATGATTACCTCCAACAAAATGAAGATTATTTCAAAAAGCTTATGTATAACTATGTCACTGATAATAATACCGAGAAATTCTCCCAAATGAGACCAGCGCCTCCCGGTCGTCTTCCGTACTGAGTGCTGATGCTGAGAAGTCTCCGCTGCCAATGCAGCCTTCGTGGGCTCGCGCTTAACCCATCTCGGCCTCCACCGACAGCGCTTGATAAGTACTATGTGGAGGTTTTGACGAAAGCTGGAGTGATACTGAACAACCCGCCAGCATTGATGAAAAAAGAAGACCGACGAGCCTCCTCACTAACCGCCGTTGAAGAAGAGAAGACAATTGACGAGTCTCTCACCCGCGCATTGAAGAAGAGAAGACTAGTGATGAGCCTCTGAGTCTTGAGCTCACCCTTGCACAGGCAGGGAACATCTGAATAGAAGAAATAGAAACAAACAGAAATAAATAATAGATAGAGAATGCTTATTTTGTTGCTCGATCTGAGTATCCTAAATAAAGATCATGATATAGTACTCTATACCTTCATGTGAATGTCACATGTTGTAATCTTTCCCATATCACCCGATGATGGAAAAAGATGATGCTGAAGTAATGTTTAATTTATAAATTTCTGCTTTTCTCATTGTAACATTATTTTTCTCTCGCCATTTTTTCTTTTTCGAAATTTTGTTGGATGAGTTTTTATTTGGATTGTTCCATTGGAAACGGATAAAGATGAGGACCGGCGGAACTGAGGCATGATGGGCTGTACTAGATTAGTACCCAATCATAGTAAGTTACTACAGTACATGTTATTGGTCAAACTTTTTTTCCTTAGCTGAGTATAAGGTAAATTATATTTACTCCATTTTAATTCAAGTGTTTTAGTTTAATTGATTACTAATTAAAAGATATTATATATATGTGTGTGTAATATTTTAAATTTTAAAAAAACAAAAAAAACATGTAATTTAATTAAAATTAAAATTTCAATTAAATTACATGTTTTTTTTGTTTTTTTAATTATAATTTATAATAGTTTATAAAATAAAACACTTAAAATGAAAAGGAAGAGAATATAAAGAAACAGAGGAAGTTTTAACAAATTACATTGGTGGTGTGTTATGTATAATCCAACTTTTGAGGTCACATGTACTAAAGTACCAAATTAATATAGAGTAGTATCTGGACTTCATGAAAATTAAGAATAAATATTGTGATTAAAAATAAAAAAGGTGTGTAAGTACTCATTCTATCCCAATTTAATTGAAGTACGAGAGTTATAATATTATATTTAATGTTATGATTTTTCAAAAATTTTAAAATAAAATTTTCATATTTATAAACTACATCATCATAATTTATTTTTAAAAGTTTGAGAAAATTACGATCAAAGAAAAATAATTTGATCAAAAAAATAATAACATCTTAATTCACATAAAATTAAAATGGAGGAGAAGTTTTTATGGCATGTATAGAGAAGATTATTAGACTTTTTGAATCCAACTATTTATTTGAAGTCATGTTAACAGGCTTTTTATCAATTTAAACATAAGTGAATTGGAAGAGATAACAAATTTTCTTTTCTTCTTATCACTTAATTAGCTTGATTAAAACATTATTATAGTTCACTATCATTGATATTAAATGTAAGCATACTTCTATGTAAAATTAGCTAAATCAGATCTATCTTCATGGTATTAGAAAATTTACGTGTGAATGTAAATGAGTATGGTTTTAGTTACTCTTTGAGGCGGAGTGGAAGAAGGGGGTTCTCGAACTGAAAAGGATCAAATGAATTCGAAAGAATTGAACGAGGAATCGTATAAGGTGAAAATCTCAAGTACGGTTCTATAGAGTGGCAGTAAGAGTGACTTATTTGTCAACTTTTCCGCCATACCCCAAAATAAATCAAACTGCTTTACAGAAAGTTGCTAGAGTATGATTAGAAATTAGTAAAATTTTATCTTCCTAGACTAATTTATCTTAAACATATAATCAAATTTACTCTAAAAGAGTATTTTATCATAATAGATAGATACACATATCATAAATTAGATGGCATATAAACTAGTACATGCTATTATTAATTTCTTTTAAATTTTGAAGTTGCAGTTGAAGATGGACTAGTGTTTGATATAATTTTTACAAACAATATTTGGTAAAATAAAAAATAAGGTCATTTTTATAAGAACAAAATTTGAAAAAGAAAAATATAGTGAAAATGAAAATAAATTTTTGGATATTATTTGTATTTGAAATTTTTTATGAAAAAAAATTCAAAAAAGGTAAATAATGCTTTCATATTCAAACATTCCTATGAGGGTAGTTGGTAGGAAGGATGAAAATGTTATTTTTAGAAAATAAATGAATTTATTATTTATTGTTTAGCATTTAGTTAATTAATAAAATTATTACACAATTCAAATATAGACAGATAAATAATTATTTTGGAATGTGAATTAATGAAATTATTTTCTTACCTTTATTAGAGAATGAATATCCTCTTTTTTTCAAAACGATAACTTGGATTGTAATTGAATGGACAAGTTGAGAGGCGGCTATATAAACCACTGTCCCTTTTCCTTTTACACTCGCTCATTCTTCTCACAAACAAAAAAGTTCCTTTTGTTTTTTCAGATGACGCATCAGAAAAACGGCGACGTGGTGGTGAAGGAGGTGGAGGTGCGTTACAGGGGTGTGAGGAAGAGGCCATGGGGGAGGTACGGGGCTGAGATCAGAGATCCCAACAAGAGGGCATGTGTCTGGCTGGGGAGTTTTGACACGGAGGAGCAAGCTGCTAGGGCATACGATACGGCCGCGAGGCTGTATCGCGGCCCCAACGCCATAACTAATTTTCCTCCGTCACCTGATGATTACCTCCAACAAAATGAAGATTATTTCAAAAAGCTTATGTATAACTATGTCACTGATAATAATACCGAGAATGTCCTCCCAAATGAGACCAGCGCTCCCGGGTCGTCTTCCGTACCAGGCAGTGATGCTGAGAAGTCTCCGTTGCCAATGCAGCTTCGTGGTTTTCCGGCGTTTAACCCATCTGCTCCACCGCCGACAGCGCTTGATAAGTACTATGTGGAGGTTTTGACGAAAGCTGGAGTGATACTTCGGAACAACCCGGCCAGCATTGATGAAAAGAAGACCAGCGACGAGCCTCTCACTAACCCGGGCAGCGTTGAAGAAGAGAAGACAATTGACGAGTCTCTCAGTGACCTGGCCAGCATTGAAGAAGAGAAGACTAGTGATGAGCCTCTGAGTCTTGAGCTCACCCTTGCACAGGCAGGGAACATCTGAATAGAAGAAATAGAAACAAACAGAAATAAATAATAGATAGAGAATGCTTATTTTGTTGCTCGATCTGAGTATCCTAAATAAAGATCATGATATAGTACTCTATACCTTTCATAGGAATGTCACATGTTGTAATCTTTTCTCATATCACCTGATGATGGAAAAAGATGATGTTGAAGTAATGTTTTAATTTATAAATTTCTGCTTTTCTTCATTGTAAGTATTATTTTTCTCTGTCATTTTTTCTTTTTCGAAATTTTGTTGGATGAGTTTTTATTTGGATTGTTCCATTGGAAACGGATAAAGATGAGGACCGGCGGAACTGAGGCATGATGGGCTGTACTAGATTAGTACCCAATCATAGTAAGTTACTACAGTACATGTTATTGGTCAAACTTTTTTTCCTTAGCTGAGTATAAGGTAAATTATATTTACTCCATTTTAATTCAAGTGTTTTAGTTTAATTGATTACTAGATTTAAAAGATATTATATATATGTGTGTGTAATATTTTAAATTTTATGATTTTAAATTTATCAGATAAAATATTAAAATTAAAAAATCTACTAATTATGAAAAAAAATGTATGCTTTTGAAGACAAATCATAAAGAAAATAAAACACTTAAATGAAAAGGAAGAGAATATAAAGAAACAGAGGAAGTTTTGAACAAATTACATTGGTGGTGTGTTATGTATAATCCAACTTTTGGAGGCTGTTACAGCTAAAGTACCAAATTAATATAGGAGTAGTATCTTGGACTTCTCATGAAAAGTGATTTTTTAAGAATAAATATTGTGATTAAAAATAAAAAAGGTGTGTAAGTACTCATTCTATCCCAATTTAATTGAAGTACGAGAGTTATAATATTATATTTAATGTTATTTGTAGATTTTTCAAAATTTTAAAAATAAAATTTTCATATTTATAAACTACATCATCATAATTATTTTTAAAAAGTTTGAGAAAATTACGATCAAAGAAAAAATAATTTGACTGCAAATAATAACATCTTAATTCACATAAAATTAAAATGGAGGGAGTAGCTTTTATGGCATGTATAGAGAAGATTATTAGACTTTTGAATCAACTATTTATTTGAAGTCATGTTAACAGGCTTTTTATCAATTTAAACATAAGTGAATTGGAAGAGATAACAAATTTTCTTTCTTTCTTATCACTTAATTAGCTTGATTAAAACATTATTATAGTTCACTATCATTGATATTAAATGTAAGCATACTTCTATGTAAAATTAGCTAAATCAGATCTATCTTCATGGTATTAGAAAATTTACGTGTGAATGTAAATGAGTATGGTTTTAGTTACTCTTTGAGGCGGAGTGGAAGAAGGGGGTTCTCGAACGCGGAAAAGGATCAAATGAATTCGAAAGAATTGAACGAGGAATCGTATAAGGTGAAAATCTCAAGTACGGTTCTATAGAGTGGCAGTAAGAGTGACTTATTTGTCAACTTTTCCGCTATTACCCCAAAATAAATCAAACTGCTTTACAGAAAGTTGCTAGAGTATGATTAGAAATTAGTAAAATTTTATCTTCCTAGACTAATTTATCTTAAACATATAATCAAATTTACTCTAAAAGAGTATTTTATCATAATAGATAGATACACATATCATAAATTAGATGGCATATAAACTAGTACATGCTATTATTAATTTCTTTTTTAAATTTTTTTGAAGTTGCAGTTGAAGATGGACTAGTGTTTGATATAATTTTTACAAACAATATTTGGTAAAATAAAAAATAAGGTCATTTTTATAAGAACAAAATTTGAAAAAGAAAAATATAGTGAAAATGAAAATAAATTTTTGGATATTATTTGTATTTGAAATTTTTTATGAAAAAAAATTCAAAAAAGGTAAATAATGCTTTCATATTCAAACATTCCTATGAGGGTAGTTGGTAGGAAGGATGAAAATGTTATTTTTAGAAAATAAATGAATTTATTATTTATTGTTTAGCATTTAGTTAATTAATAAAATTATTACACAATTCAAATATAGACAGATAAATAATTATTTTGGAATGTGAATTAATGAAATTATTTTCTTACCTTTATTAGAGAATGAATATCCTCTTTTTTTCAAAACGATAACTTGGATTGTAATTGAATGGACAAGTTGAGAGGCGGCTATATAAACCACTGTCCCTTTTCCTTTTACACTCGCTCATTCTTCTCACAAACAAAAAAGTTCCTTTTGTTTTTTCAGATGACGCATCAGAAAAACGGCGACGTGGTGGTGAAGGAGGTGGAGGTGCGTTACAGGGGTGTGAGGAAGAGGCCATGGGGGAGGTACGGGGCTGAGATCAGAGATCCCAACAAGAGGGCATGTGTCTGGCTGGGGAGTTTTGACACGGAGGAGCAAGCTGCTAGGGCATACGATACGGCCGCGAGGCTGTATCGCGGCCCCAACGCCATAACTAATTTTCCTCCGTCACCTGATGATTACCTCCAACAAAATGAAGATTATTTCAAAAAGCTTATGTATAACTATGTCACTGATAATAATACCGAGAATGTCCTCCCAAATGAGACCAGCGCTCCCGGGTCGTCTTCCGTACCAGGCAGTGATGCTGAGAAGTCTCCGTTGCCAATGCAGCTTCGTGGTTTTCCGGCGTTTAACCCATATGCTCCACCGCCAACGACGCTTGATAAGTACTATGTGGAGGTTTTGACGAAAGCTGAGTGATACTTCGGAACGACCCGACCAGCATTGATGAAAAGAAGACCAGCGACGAGCCTCTCACTAACCCGGGCAACGTTGAAGAAGAGAAGACCATTGACGAGTCTCTCAGTGACCTGGCCAGCATTGAAGAAGAGAAGACCAGTGATGAGCCTCTCACTGACCCGGCCAGCATTGAAGAAGAGAAGAGCAGTGATGAGCCTCTGAGTCTTGAGCTCACCCTTGCACAGCCAGGGAACATCTGAATAGAAGAAATAAAAACAAGCAGGAATAAATAATAGATAGAGAATGCTTATTTTGTTGCTCGATCTGAGTATGCTAAATAAAGATCATGATATAGTACTCTATACCTTTCATAGGAATGTCGCATGTTGTAATCTTTTTTCATATCACCTGATGATGGAAAAAGATGATGTTGAAGTAATGTTTTAATTTATATATTTCTGTTTTTCTTCATTGTAAGTATTATTTTTCTCTGTCATTTTTTCTTTTTCAAAATTCTGTTGGATGAGTTTTTATTTGGATTGTTCCATTGGAAACGGATAAAGATGTGGGCCGGCGGAACTGAGGCATGATGGACTATACTAGATTAGTACTCAATCATAGTAAGTTACTAC
>JACEIK010000385.1:277988-292814 GCA_018107945.1 Datura stramonium | reverse complement strand
ACTACATTTCTATATAAACTATATTTATCGAATAACTATTGACGTCTTAATTTAATACTACTTTATCTGTTAAAATAATATGTAAAAAGTTAGTTCTACCGAAAACATCACGTCAAAATCGAAAAAATGTGATTTTAAATTTGAACACAAGCAGGATAACTTAATTTGACCTCCTTTTTTTCTAAAACACTAGCTTTTGTGTGATGGGGGAATTTAGATAGAAGTTGCTAATTATGCAATGAATAGGCAGTTCATATGTAATGTAGTTTATACACAGTAGCAGCCCATAAAGATGTAGATGTGCATTGAGATGAAAAGGCCACAGCAAAATTTGAAGAAGAAAAACTTATTCACCTTCCATTCATCAATTAACAGTTATATGGTACATGTTGTCGATTCAATCAAAGCTAACAAAAAGAGTGCGAGTAATATACTACTTCTTTCCTATTCCTCCAAGACCTCTCTTGTGTAATTTAAAATGATGATAAGATACATTGTATACTACACCATTTGAACTAAGCTTCTATGCCCAATATACACATCTTCCAGTTCACAAAAACAATCCTTGGTAGCATTGCATCTGGCAATCTTTTTACTAATCAGTCAGGTAAGCAAAGGAGGTCCATTCTCAGCAGCTGTTCGACTATGTTCGTGACTATAGCTTCTTGTCATTTGTACGTCTCGATTGAATTGAGTCCTCGACTTTGCATACGGAGCCTCTCTCGCTGGATAAAAATGGAAAAGCAATTTAAGAACAGGATGATCCCATCCATAAGCAAGTTAACTTCAAAGATTACAGAGGGTAGCAGTTGAAATCGTCAGGCATCTGGTATCAACAAACTTTTGAAGTGAGAATCTTACCAGCAATTCTTTGAGCTCGGAGGATATTCTGCCGTCTCTTCCACCAGCATGTTATGCAGGTAGCAATAAGCAGGACGGCCACGCACGCCCCTAGACCGATCCCAAGTTTTGCTCCAACTGTGAGATGCGTTCCGCATGTTGGCAATCCCGGAATACCACAAAGGCCTGCATTATCAGTGAAACTGGAACCATCCACTGTTAGTATTTTATCAGTCATAAATTACAGAAACAACATGCCAGAAATTTGCAACTTTTTAAAATTGACCATATAGTTATACACGCCCATGAACCTCTTATAAGTTACAGCACTCAGGACAAAAATTTTAGTTACATTTCTCAGTGAACATTTCAAGATGCTGATTGCAGCTTGTAGGCTTAAAGGCCAGATCGAGGCCAAATCATATTTTGGATAAAACTGGTACATGCTAGTGGAAACAGTCTGGTCAAGACAGCATAATCATGATAACCACTGTTAGAAGAGGCCAGACAACTCCTAAGCACAGCAATGTTCGTAAGGCATAAGGAATCATCATGCTGCACAGTATAATTATTTGGCACCACCAAACCAGAAAATAAGAGCAACCACAAGAGATTCATAGAAGCGAACACCTTTATATGCTACATATATGATAGAATATTAAAAGGATGCTTCACCTAAGAACAAGCCCTACGCCAAATAATATGAAGATTATAGGAAACATACTTGAAGCTAGCTCTGTGCAAAAGCCTTCCACCTAATGCAGCAGGAATCCTTCCAGAGAGTGAGTTGCCATTGAGATTCCTGTATTAAAACAGTAATGAAGTTCTCTTTATTGAAACAACAAAAAGAAAAAAAAGTAGTTCTTTTTATCGAAACCAAAAAAAAAAAGTAGTTCTCTTTATCGATCATTCTTTTGTCTCCAATTGATCAAAAGTTTAAGTATCTTACAGTGTCCGTAATGAGGTCAATTGCCCAAGGCTTTCAGGAATTGATCCATTGAAGAAATTGTATGAGAGATCCCTGTAGTGCAAATCTTTGTTAGACACTCACCAGGTAAGATTCACCGTTTTTTTCATTACTGGTGGAATAACCTACACTATTTTGCTAAAATATAGAATGAGATGATCTTGTATCGTTTCTAGTTGAAAAGAGATGTCTAGAGCAATTGGAGAAGCGCTTTAATTCAACTAAGGTAATAGTCTTTGTTCTAATAAACNTAGGAGACAAGGAATTCATATTTTCCTGGACGGCTAAGGGAACCGATAGGAAGCGCTTTAATTCAACTAAGGTAATAGTCTTTGTTCTAATAAACAATGAATATAACATCCTTTTCACTTTGCTCAAGGTATTGTTATGTTTCTCCGTAAGAGCATAATCCTCTATCCTTTGTAAATTATCCTACCCTATGTAGGTCTATGAATTTCATATAAAACATAAATGATGCATCTAAATTTCAAATTACAGCATATACAATAAAATATATACTACCTTAAAGATAACAAGGATGGGCAATATGACTTGTATTTCACAATCCACAGAACTAATAAAATCAACAGTCTTCCCTTTGTATCATTATTAGCAAAGAGAAAATGAGATATCATCTCTTATTCCTTGTTCCTACCTAATCTTAAAGCTCTTTCCTAATAATACCCATACTGCAGCACAAAAACCAGCACCATCTTAAGAAGACTGGGCTCTGATACTAATGACAGAGGAGAGTTGTAAGACTTAACACTCCTCAAAAAAGTAGAGTTGAGAAGCCGCTTGATTACAAATTTAATTATCCATTACTCTGGCAGAATAAGAAAGAAACTAATTCTGAAAAGCACATGAAGTCCCTGAAAGCTTTACTCACAATGTCTCCAGACTAGTTACCGTTCCCAATGCAGTGGGAATAGGCCCATGAATGTTATTCCCACTTAGATTTCTGTAAAAACGCACACAAGGAAAGCATGGTCAAAGTAAGATCATATTTAGAAATGGTTGTTTCCACTAACACATACAAGAATGGAGCATTAAAAAGAAGGATGCTTAGAAGATTTGAAAAGGGTGCGGTGCCAAAAGATGGTTTCAGAAGTGTCATGTATTGCTTTCTAACATGTATTTGTCTTTGACAACATATATTGCCCAAAATAAAAAGCATTTGCAAGCTGTGTTTCTAACTTACATGCTCTGAAGATGACGCAATCGAGAAATTTCATTTGGTAAGAAGCCCCTTAAACCTTGGTTGTCCAAGCCACTGACCTTACAGGTAAACCAGTTGGAAAATGCAAAAGAGTTAAGACGATTATGCAAAGGAAATCCAAAGCATTCACATAGTGTCAAGAAAAAGATATAGATGGTAGAAAATGATAAAATTTGAAGAAAAACTAGAACTGAACAATGAAAAGATAAAAGGGAACGTTTACAGACACAAGCAGTTACATTACAAGAGGTAACGTGTTATCTACAAAGCTAATGCATATTTTCAGAAAAATACAGTTACTATGAACCAGCTTATAGAGAGCATTAGAACAGAAGATATGGAGACACCATGTTTTGCTAGTCGAGTAACATGAATTAACTGCGGCAAATATGTGGCTCCTCTAAAGAATTCGTTACAAAAGCTTGCAAGAAAAATCACAAATATGAAAGCATAGGCATGCTAACATGCAGATTTTGAAGAATGAGGACACCATCCAGGAAATGCATCTTGATAACAAAATACAATATTATACTGTTATAGTGGGACCAAGAAATGAGATCAGAAGTATATGAACTATGCGAATTGTAAAATTGAACCGGGGTGCGGCCCTTCCAAGGACGCTGCTAATGCAGGATGCTTTGCACCGGTCTGGCCTTTTAAAGTTTAAACAGCAAAAACTTTATCTCACTATTTTAAAACTGGCCAATTTTCGAAGTAAGAAGTTAAAAGTGAAGAAAGCTATTTTTTTTTGGCAACTAATTTGATTTCATTACCAAAAGTAAACGTTTAGGTACAGAAAATTAACTGGTAACTGGACAAAGTCCCAGTTTCCCAGTTTTATCACAGCATCGCTAATTACCTCAAAACACTAGAGAAACCTGCTGATTATGGGTAAAAATTAAAACTTTCAAGCCACTTTGCAAGTTGAGGCCCCCTTCCAGCTTTGATGTGAACCTCCTGGATGATACGCTTAACAATTCTGTCAGGTTGTTGGATTTTCAATTGGAACACTCTTTCATTCCTTTCTTTCCACACATAATACACTGCCGCAGCTATTATCATCCTAAACACCTCCACTCTTGAGGACCTTCCCTTTGCCATTGTAGTAGCCCAGAGAAATTCATCCTCCCAGAACACAAGCACTCTGTTAATATTTAGCCAATTCAGTAATTTATCCCATACACAAGCCGAGTAACTACACGCAAAAAAGAGAAGCTGTATACTTCATCTTCCATGATACATAAAGGACACAAAGGATCAGTAGTAATACCCCATTTGCATAGCATATCTCTAGTGGATAATCGACCATGTGCAGACAGCTGAAGCGTGAAAATCCACCTTGGAAGGCCCTGGTTGTTGCATATTAGTCTTCGCCATTCAACCTTTGGAAACTGACCTCTTATTCTCATATAAAATAGTTTAGTAGAGAATTTCCTCATTGCCTCCACCTCGGACATCTCATAGCCAACCTGCTCAAAATACTTCTTTGCTTTAAGGATTTTTTGAATGATCCAGGAGGCTTGCTTAGGGACATCGTCCAATAGATGTCCAATAGGTTCCTATTTCTAACGTAGTAACAATGAATCCACTTCACTCACAACTTATCCTTCTTTGCACAGATATTCCACAGGAGCTTGCTTATTGCTGCTTTGTTCCACCAGGAAATATCAAGAATATTCAGCCCACTTGCAGATTTAGGATAGCAAATTTTTTCCCTAGCAATTAAAGCCTTCTTCGACATTTCAACGCCACCAGCCCATAAGACATTCCTACAAGTAGCTTCAATCATCTTGATGACTTTTTTCGGAAGGACAAAAATCTGTGCCCAAAACACTTGAATGGAGAAGAGGACAGACTTTATCAGCTGTGCCCTCCCAGCATAGGAGAGATATCTACTTGTCCATGACTTAATTCTGCTGAGTATTCTTTCTAATAAGGGCTGGCATTGCATAATGAAAATCCGTTTAGTGCTCAAAGGCACTCCCAGATACCTAAATGGCAAGGTACCTTGGGAGAATCCAAGTACTGACAGTATATCCTGTAGTACAACACACGACACCCCACCATAATAGACAGAGCTCTTATTAGGATTTGCAATAAGACCTGAAGCTTTAGAGAACTGCTTGAATCTCTCATATAACAGCTTAACTGAGGTGACATCCCCTCTACAGAACAGGAGAAGATCGTCTGCAAACCCCCATTGAATGATCTGTAGCCTACTGCACTTAGGGTGAATTTTAAAGGAAGGATTCTGCCCCAGCTGCTTTAGATATCTACTAAGATATTCCATCACGATCACAAACAAGAATGGTGAAAGAGAGTCGCCTTGCCTTAGACCTTTCTTAGCCTAAAAAGGGATAGTAGGCTGCCCATTTATCACTATTGATAGGACACCGCTTGTATGCACATCATAATCCAATCAACGAAGACTAGTGGAACATTTAGTGCAATGAGTACCTGCTGTAGGAAAAGCCTTCGACAAAATCATATGCTTTTTACATATCGATTTTTATCATACACCTTGGGGAGATTCCCTTCCTACCATATCCCTTAACAAGTTCGTGACTCAGAAGAATATTATCTATTATTACTCTACCCGGGACAAAAGCAGCCTGACTAACTTCAATGATGCTCTCCATCGCACCTTGGAGTCTCTTAGAAAGAACTTTAGAGATCAACTTATACCAAATAGAGCAGCAATAAATAGGTCTGAAGTCTCTAATACTGGAAGTGTGTTGAACCTTTGGGATGAGAGTGATGGATGTGATATTAATCGCCTTATACATCTTCTTAGTGTGCAGTACCTCCATTATGGCAGCAGCTACCTCATCTCCTATTATGGGCCCAGCTTTCTTAAAGAAGCAAGTGTTGAAACCATCACATCCAGGAGCTTTAAGATCAGCAATGCCGTTCAGGCGCATCCTCAATTTCTTTCTTAGTGACAGGTTTGACCAACTGTACTTGTTGATTCCTATTTAGAATAGGCCCAGTGGGGATGATACTGGGATCAATAAGGGCAGCTGACTAGCATTAGTACCCAGTAAGGCCTTGTAGAACTTAAGTACATCCTCCTCTATATCATGCCTGTTTTGCAAAATGTAACCAGCATCTGAAGTCAGCCTACTGATGTGATTGGTGCTTATTCTGTGCTTAATACTAGCATGAAAGTAAGCAGAATTTGCATCCCCTAAACCCAACCATTGTACTCTAAATTTCTGTCGAAGAATACTCTCCTCCACTGTGCTCTATTTTTCCAGATCAAGTTTAAGTGCCTTCTCACTTTCATATAGCTCTTGGTTGTCATGGGTGTCCCATAATTGGGTTTGCAGCTTTGCCAACTTATGCTTAATATCCTGTATTTTCGCGTCAAGTTTTGGGAATTCCCTCCTATGCAGCTTCTTCATACCATCTCTCATCAATTTCAATTTCTTTGATACCCTCTCCATAAGCATTCCACGCACAGGTATGTCCCAAACTTGGCAACAGTGGTGGCAAACTCTTGATGCTCGGCTAAGTGATTCAGGAACTTAAAAGGTCTAGTGGTTCTGTCGCTTTGTGCCTCGACGGTCATCATGGAGTGGTCTGAGAAGTAAGGGTCATGAGCTAATGCATTCAGGTGAGGCCAACTATTCATCCATAAGTGATTAACTAGTGCTCTATCAATTTTACTGTGGACATGACTATTTGTCCAAGTATAGTACCTTCCAGTTGTTTTCAATTCTACCAGTCCAGTGTTATTTATTAGGTTCTCAAAATCTCTAGTCTTCGCTGCTTGTACAGGAGTCCCATTCCGTCTATCCTCACTTCAGAGTACTGCATTCAAATCACCCATAACTAGCCACGAATGCAGAACTAATGGGTCAAGTGTTTCAAGGCAAACCACAAAATCTGTCTATCATCAATAGTATGGAGGCCGTAAACAGCAGTAAATTCAATCTTTTTATCCCCTTGAATCTTCTCATCCATGTGGAGCTTGGTTACCTTCAGCGTGTTCGGGTTCCATAGCACCCATATCCTACTCCTGCCAGGGTCGTAATTATGGTGCCATTCCCACCCGGGAGCTACTTTCTTCAATATCATATTAGCCTTCCCCAAATTAACTATATGTTCTACTATAGCAATCATATCAAATTGCTCCTTATTCCTGATCTTTATGAACTCCTTATGCTTAAAAAGCTTATTGAAACCCCTCACATTCCACGTTGCTACTTTCATTTAGGAGGGCTGGTATTCACTTCACCACTCTGTTCCAACCTAGCAAATGCCTCCTGAATCATGTGTTGTAGGGTATTGTCAGCAAGTGGATTGAAACCATTACAGGTTCCAATAACATCAACCTGTGTAGAGGAGGCAAGGGGAGCTTTATTCACTGATTTCCCCTTCACCTGTGTCCATCCATCACCTTTCAGGCTCATACTTTCATTCTCTGACACAATTATATTGTCCTCAATCTCTTTCTCCGTCTGGTTCCCTGCCTCTGTAGGATTCTTGCTTTGCCAAGTTTTGCTTAGTTTTCTTCTGTCTACCTTTTTGTGCCCCAGCTGGAGGAGCGTTGTGTAGCGTATATGGTTGGCACATGTGCCCTATTTGACAACAAGTTGGGCAGTATTGCGGTTTTCAGTCATATCGCACCTCTGGATCAAATAATCCTCCCTGTGGATCCATCACTTTAATCATCATAGGAAGCGGAACTGTAGCATCCATTTCAACCAACACACGAGCATAAAAGATCCTCTCCATCTTTGATGTGCAATCATCAGCACAGATAGGGTTACCCAACCCGCTTGCAATCCTACTTAGAGATTTAGGACCCCCACAGTGAAACGGCAAGTTGGGTAGCTTGACCCAGAGTGCAATCCCTTTTAACGCCTCATCACAAATGTTGAAATTAGCAGTCCAAGGTTTAATGATAACTAGCTTATTGTTCAGCATATGAGGGTCAGAGAGGAGAACCTCATCCCTTTCCTCAATATCATGAAACTTAATCACAGAAAAACCTTCCTTGTGATAATAAATTTTTGGAGCCTGAACAAACTTTCGCAGTGAGTTGAGATATCGACTAACTGCAGCAATTGTAGGAAAATCCCCTATTACATACAGGATTAGGGCTGCTTTCCACACCTTCGCATCTTCTTCCAGCTCATCCCAATCTAATTCCATCACTTTGATGCCATCTTTCAGTGTAGGAGGGACAAAGTGCAGATCTAGGCCTTTAGATGCCAGTTTATTACCCTCAAACAAGGATACCCATGGATTTTCTGGCAGGGTTTGGTCATCTTCTCCTTTTTCCCCAATTTGGACGTTGGTACTTAGTGCGTGTACCAGCTCCACTGATACAACCGGCATTCCTCCCTGCATTACCATCGCCGACCTACCCTCCACAGCAGCGATATTCATGGGGGACAATTGTTGCACATCCTCTGTAATCCCCGGCGAAATAGGAATCCCATCACCAACGCCCCTCTAGCTGGCAGGGGCAGTTTGGGATTCTGCCGAATCCTCTCCTTTCCACTATTCTTTGTAAACTTCGCATCCCCAACTTGATTGTTGAGTATCTTCCTAGGTTGACCTATAGCCATGACCAGCAGCCGGTGGATGTCAGAAACACACTAACGTGCGCCAAAGGGAAGGCATATTGTGCGCCAATTTTTTTTAAGATTTGAGCATTAAATAGCTCAGTGAAAAGAGCTATTAAACTACCAGAATCACATCAATAAGTTAAAATTCAAAAGACCTAATAGACGAAAAATAGTTTGATGCTCGAAGACAAATTTGACATGCACAGCTGGGGATGGTAAATTTTGGAAAAGTTGGAGAAGTTTGTACTTTGCCTGAGTAAAGTAATCACTTAAATCCCAAGAAAAGAAGAAATTCCTGACGAATTCATACCCTCTTCCGAATTCCAGATGGGCTTTCTGGTCTACTTATAAGTTAGAACAAGATCTGCATCTTCAAAACAATAAACTCATCTCATCTAATAAGTACTCATTTTGCAAAAAGAGTGGAGATCTTGAGATAATAAACCTGGTAATCCTTAACAGAAGCTTGCTAATGAAGTGGTTGTGGAAGTATAGTAGTGACAATGAGGCTTACTGAAGGACACCTTATAAAAAAAATGAGGCTACTGGAGGAGAATGATCATAGCTATATCACTGAAGCAAAAAGATAACTTAATCTCCGTAGGACCTTGGAAGTATTCAGTGAACTGCAGGAGGAGTTCAGCTAAAATGTCCAATTTGAAGCAGGTAATGGTGAAAATAGCAGTGTTTTGCATGATAAGTGGATTGGAAGCAGCCCAGTAAAAGAGGGGTTCATTGAATTATTCCTATTTGTGAGAATAGCTCAGGTCGGTATTATACAATGTAGAGATAGTAATTCATGAATATAGTATTTAGGAGTAAATGCCGAGACTGGGAACTGAGTAGCTTAATGGAATTGATGGACAAGCTGGAACAAGCGACAAAACACTCTCAGAGTAAAGACATGATGAAGTGTGGCAGTAATGATACTGAACGTTTCACTGTGAAAGCATGGTATAACATTCAATAAAAAACAAGACAAATGAGGAGTGACCTTGGAAGCTGATGGGAATAAAGGTACCACCAAAGCTAGCTTTTTTTAACTGAATAGCACATCAGAAGCTGGCCTAAGACTGGCCTAACTTGAGACAACCACAGTAGGAGAGGATTTATCTCGAGTCAAAGATGCTATATGTGCACGGAAGACTCAGAAGAGAACTTCTGCTTCACTACACTGTTGCAAATGATGCTTGGAACATATTCTTGAATCTTTTTGGGGGTATACTGGGTGATGCCCTACAAATTGAAAGATGCATACACAGGATGGGACAATGAAGAGTTGGAAATTCGATCTAAAGGATGTAACAGATGGTTCCACCCTGCAATTTTTGCTGTCTATGGAAAAATCAAACAGAGACATTTTGCTAGGATTTCAACTTCCAGCCACTCTCTCAAGACTAGATACTTGCTAAATCTTTTTTGTTGGTGTGAGCGGAGCAATGGAAATAAATTATATCAATTTATGGATTTTCTTGGCGCCTAAATTTTATTTAGGAGTTAAAGTGTAAATATAAAGGAGCTAATCAACTTTTTGTACTCTGATCACCATTTGCACTTCTCTGCATCTTCTGGATGCTTCTCAATAAAACATTACTTCATAAACAAAAAACCTCAAACCAACCCAGCCCTACTCCTAATCAAGATATATTAAATATGAGAAGTTGGAATGAAGGTTTAACAAACAAACACTAACTCCAACCTTTAGGTGGGCCGAGTTGACTTCATTTAGCAACAGCCAGAATTTTATAATTAAAACAGGTACAGTAAAGAGCTTTCAACTATCACTATCACATAATAAAGTTTAATTTTAAGACCTGAATAAAACTAATTTGACACTCAAATAAAAAAATTTTGACCATGATGGGAGATGGGGATGGTTAATTTGGCAGGGGAGTAACTGAGATTATGCCGGGTTACCACTAGGTTGCCTAAATCCAAAGTAAACCAGAAGTTCCTGACTAATTCACTGCTGCCCTCTTCCCCAATTCCACATGGGCTTTCTGGTCTAGTTAGAAAATACGCCCTTCATTTCCACAATGACTAAGCCCAATCCCCTTACCTCTTCTTCATTCCGTTCTTTCATAAACCCAATCCTTCCCTCATTGCCGCAACTCCCCTTTCTGGACACTACCACCATCCTCTCTCACCTTCCTCTCTTCACCGCCTTCTTCCTGGCCTCCCCTAGTCCTTGGCCTTTGCTCTTCACAGTTCCAATATTCCACCTCATTGTTGCATTTCCCTTTCACACACTCAACTTGACTTTCCCTACTTTATGTGTAATGAACCGTGTTAATTAGTGAATTACACAAAACAGAGAAAGCCAAGTTGTTCAACACCTTATCACCAGAGCCATTTTATTGAGGTGCGGAACTTAAGAAAAGAATGTAAAGAAAACGAGTGTTTGAGTATGCGAGCACGAGCATATGTTTATACGATGAAATTTGTCTACATCTGCAAGGTTCGCTAATTGAGTTAAGTGTTTAAAGCTGCCCATTTTTTCCGTTTTCCTTTGGGAGGGAAGCAAGGCTATTTATCTTGGTTTGGTTCCTGATTGTGTTAATCAGAAAATTCATACATGGTGGAGACCAAGTTGTCGAGAAACTTGTCAACCAAAACCAATAGACTAAGGTGAGGAACTTGACTGAAGAATAAAAGCAAAAAACATGGATGTAGGTAAGTGATATTTGAATATTCCCACGCATACACCATATGCCCGACCACACAAACAAACATATAGATAGAAACTTCTGTATCTAAGAGCAAGCTCAATGACGTACATCCCATCGATGACCCATTTATTGCTAATTTTGTCAAATTGACAATATGCTCCACTCCAGGGATGTTGTTGGGGCACACATGGATCACCGTTCCATCCAAGCCTAAGGGGAAGTCCAAGTGCATTCTTTAGCGACTGCAAACCCCTGACTGCAGAAATAAAGAAGGATAAAGTAGTATAATAAATAATAGTTCAGATAACTTCCACAGTCAGAGCAGTAGAATGTTAATGGCACAAGCTGGACCCATGAGCCAAAAATAGAATATAATACTGCTTTTGGCCACTTTCTATAGCATAACAAAAAAAGCTATCCCATATAAGACTTGTAAAAACTTTTAACTACATCTTTCTTTCCCACTTTAAACTCTGAATAAGCATCCAAAATATGTTGGTGTAAATTTTTCAACTTATGTACCTTCGTCAAGTAATGTTTTAGATTCAGCTATTATAACCTCAAAAATTTCGATAGCGCTAATTATGGCATGAGTTCCTTTTGTTGGATGCAATGTGATTGTCAAGGTCCTGCCACTGATTGGAACTGTTGTGTTCAGCACAAGAGCACTGTCAATACCCCCAGCCATCTTCACAATGTCAACATCTGGAAATAAAGTGTCGCCATTGATCAAAATGTCCATGACTCTCTGTCCCACAGATGTAACTGAAGGATCAATTTCCGCAAAGTGTAACCAAACGGAGTATTTTTTATTGGGATCCACATCCATTGTGTATGTTAATTCTGGCTCATTGTCAGTGCTAAGAAGAGCAGTTTGATAAATAGATTCTGGATAGAAGTTTGGCACTTTGGAAGTTGACTTTATACTGTTTTTGGTAGAAATGGGGCGATCAGAATTCTGGCCAAAGGTCTTGATTGAATTCCAAAACCGATCACCACCCCAATGATCACCACTGTAGTCCACATCAAACTTTGAATCCTTAGCACCACAGCTGAGTCTTTTGACAGTCCTCATAATTGTCCCTTTACCAAAGTCAGGACCAAAATAGTATGATCTGTCATCTACTTGGAGAATTTCAATTGCAAGTATAGCTGGATCTCCATGACCCGTGCTGTGGAAACAAAGAGAGGCAGTACCATCATCAAGAAAAATAAGTGTTTCAACAAATGCTCGTTCATCGTCATGATTGCTCCAACCAGATGGCAAAGTATAAACCAAGGTGCCTTCAATAGAAACATCAAACAATGGTTCAGTATCAAAGCTTTGTTCTGCAACTAATCCAAAGAACATCCTCACTGAATAGTGGCCATGGGGAACTCTCTTGATATTGTAACAATTCTCAGGTCCCTCTGATAAAGGAAAATAACGCAGCGTAGTGAGTCGAGGTGTAATGAAACTTGGGGGCGTTCCATTGGTAGGTATCCCTCCTGTATATGCAAAATCCTTATGCCAGGGGGTATTTGTAGGGGCAGTATGAACATCATGTCGAGCTCCACAGCTTATTCGCATTACATATGGCTCTGCAGTGAACAAACAGTATAATGAACAAAATACCAACTTGGAGGCTAATGAATAATAGCCAAGAAGCAAGTTTTTGAATATGATGGAACAAGAGCACTAGATATCCAGAAAAGCAGAACAGGTACACTAAATAGGAAGCAAGTCCACCTTGAATATCAGGACTAACTTTAACCTTCATTAATGTTACACCGCTTTGAATGCACTTGAAGGCTTTTTTTATTGAATAAAAAATGTAGTCCTAGAGGTACTTGACAAGTTTATCAAACTCTACATTTGAGAGGAAGCAGGAGCAGCTTGAATGTTAGAGGTGGAATAGTATTTATGTTTCACTAATGTTACATTGATTTGATGCAGTTAAAAGCTTATTGTTAATGAGCAAAAAGTAGACCTAAAGAGGCTCAGCATATTTGTGAGTCAACTCCTAGTTGCTCCTCCTTTGATTCATCAAACCACAAACAGAAGAATCATGCTCACTCCCTCTCAAAACCTGACTTCCAAGTTCCACCCCTTAACCAAATAAGAGCTAAGGGAAAAGGTGACCTAAAACAACTAAATGCATGTGTGCAACAACAAAAATATTACAAAAAGTTTTTCTCATTTAGACAACAGTATTGCTATATGCGTAAAGCAATAAGCGCGACATTTAAGGATCCTTAAGTTGACTTAAAAGGATAAGATCTAGTATTGGAATGAAATGGACCCAAGTAGGGTGGAATGCATATAGAAGATTCATATAGCTAGCCACAACTATCCTGAGCTGATTCGGGGGATTGAACAGCAGTTACAGGCTCATTTTCTTGTCTTGCATTCTGTGAGCACCCCACGTTATTACCTTACCTTCTTTTAAGGATCACTAAAGCTTAAAAAGTCAAAAACAGTTTACAGATTTGAGACTGAAGACAACTATCAATGCAACTATTAATGTGATTAAAATTCCAACTATATTGATTACCATACATGTAAGAATTATAGTAGTAGGGATCTTCGCCCCTAAGTCCATTATTCAGATAACTAAAAAAAAGAACTTTCTAGTTAAAGAATAACGATCCAAAGTACTCAACTTGGGAGGAAAACAGCAGAACTAGCTAAAATAAGTATATTCAAACTATTAAAAAAAATCATTTACAACAAAACAAAAGCAAAGAAAGTCCATTGCAAAATCCTAATCAATGAGCAACATAATTCCATTAATACTACATCTAAAACAAATCCACAGAAGTACATTTTTTTTTAGCTAATAAAAAGGTTACTACTTGCATATAAGACAAGTAGATCCCAAAAGGCAAGTCTTCATTACTAAAGAAACCCAGTAAAATCACTTGACCCATTTCACATTACAAGCAAAGTTAAAAAGTGCTGACCCCGGCGAGAGCAGACAAGCTGAAGAGCCACGCAGAAGCAAAGAAACAGCAAAAAGTAGTGGAATCTCAGCATTTCGGCTCCGAATGCTACTTGGGTTTCCTCCAATTCTTGTTTTTTTATCTTTACAAAATCATTGCGTTCATACTCAAACTTTGTACTTCCCTTCCCTTGTGGTTTTCTGGGCACTAATTACCATAAATAATCAGTAGAGTGATAATGGGAGATGTTCTGTGCAGCTAAAGAGAGTACAGGAAAGTCGAATATTTAATTCTTTTTACTTTTTATTTTTCTTCTTTGAAATTGACCCGTGAATGGGCATTGTTACTATGCTTGTAAGTCCACCGCTAACAGTGAAGCCTCCCTAATGAATTGTCCACGTGTATCGGAAAGCTTCAATCATAACTCACTATAATTAGATTGCTTCCGTCTTCATTTTCTTTTTTCACTTTAACTTATTAGATTAATTTTTTAAATTTTTTCTGCGTTAGGACTGCAAAATTTATTCACACAATTAAATTGGAGTAAAATTTTATTACAGGTGTTTAATTTAATAACATTATGAGAATGATTGATAAGTTAGAACAAAATAATAAATTATCTATTACAAT